>JARWIR010000020.1:24660552-24940552 GCA_029959085.1 Nemophila menziesii | reverse complement strand
ACAATAATATTGTACATCTCACAATGGAATCAATGTTTATCAGTATACCGACAATATTATTGTTTAATTATATATATATATATATATATATATATATATATATATATATATATATATATATGTATACATATGTATATATATGTGTATATATATATATATACATATATATATATATATATATATGTGTATATGTATAGGTATATACATATATACATACATACATACACATATATATATATGTATAGCTATACACATATATACATACATATATATATATATATATATACTAGGTATGCCCCGTACCTGAAGGTACTTGGGCTAAATTGAATTTAAAAAATTATAATAGATTGTGCAAAATTCATAATTGAATTATATATAAGAGAGTGCAAATCATTATGTTACTTGTAAAAATAAGCTAAATGAAGATACGGTAAATTACATACATATTTTTATTTTTATTAGAGTCTAGTAATAATAATCGTGTTTTATGTGTGCAAGAGAGAAAAAAAAATTGTGTGCATTGAACAAATACATTCATAATTGATGCTGGTTTTAGAATATATGTGCAAGCTTTATCTGACCCTCCGTTGATTAATTTATTAATTAAAATTCATTTCAGTGTTTTAACCTCAAGAATGAGGAAGCAAAGAGATCAGAATTTTGATAAAGGGTGGTTGCCTCTCTCTACAACACCTCATAATTTTGATATATGAACAACAACCACGTAGATTGGACCATTGGTCCTTTTGTTATGTGATCTACCTAAATATATACACCTCTGTTTTTAAAAGTAGCAAATATACTCAAAGCAGAAATCAAAAGAAAAAATTGATAGTTGCTCTAGTGGTTTGTAACATTTTTTTCTTCTCTCACACCTTATATGCGTTAATTTTGATATTGGTCCCTTTGTTATATGGAATAGCCAATTTTTTATAGTGTGGTATATATAAATACCCTAGATCTTGTAGAGTGAGACTACCGAGAACTTTTAAGATCTCTAGTAAAGAATGGTTTTACCTTTCCCTATTTGTTTTAGTCAATGACATTTTGAAATTAATAAAAACTCAATCACCCTCATTTCTCTCATTAGTATGTTTTACCTTTCTATGTGTTATGCAAAAGATATCAAACATACTTTCCTAGTATACACTAACTTGCGCAAAATTTCTGGAAGCTTACATAAGGTAGTGGTAAATGATATCGTTGGTGGTAATTATGATAGTATTGTAATGCTTGAGGCTGTGATGATCTTCCCTAATAATAATTAGGAATATGCCCTCATCCATTTGGACAAATCGGTAAAAATGGATGGAATTTGATGCGGGGACTAACAGTGGTAAAAAAACAAAGTTCGAGGACCATATATGTAACTTTAAAAGTTCAGCTTTTGAGCCGGTAAATGCCCTATAGTTCAAGGACCATATGCGGATTTTTCCTTTTTCTGGTTATTTGCTCTATTGATCTATATAGCGAATTTCTATAAGTTAGTGCAATATAAGTGATATCTTATCATAAAAACAAAATATTAATAAAAATATTAATACAAACAAAATAAATGAATCAACCTTGCACCATTTCTTTACCAACTATGTGAGACCAGAAACTCTGCCGCCAGCCTAGAAATTCTTCTTATTTATTCATAGTTGCAAATATATACGTCCAAAAATTATCACTATTATTGATTGTATATCACAACCAACGATCCTAGAGGAATAGGTCGATTAGTAGAACTCCTTTGTAATCTAATTTATTTAAAGCTTTTGACAAAAAAAGCATTGCACTGGAACAACGTAAAAAATGAATTCATATTTTTTTTCCTTTTAATATGAACACTGTTATTAAAATCACCAGATCCCTCAGATAAGTCTCTTAAATTCAAGAATATATTAGTATACAAATTGCTGCTATCTTAATATATCAAATTATTACAAAAATTACAATCATCAACAAAAATCGTTTCACTAATTATTCCACAATCTTTAACGAAAGCCTTAGTTTGCACATATTTTTCTCCATTTGTTACACAATGTATATATCATATTACTTACATAAAATCACATCAATATCTCAATAATAATCCTCTCAAGATATTTTAAACCAATAACACTGCTTGTAAAAGATGGACCCACTCTATGAGTTGTCATTTTTGTTGTAGAATCTGAAATATCAAATAACCCACTTTTCTTCACTTCCATATTTAATACTTTTTCTGTATTATTCACTTCCATAAATATTAATAGTTTATACTAATCTGCTTGGTCTTGAGAAGCACGATTTTTCCTTCCTATTTATAATCAATACACAGAAAAGATTTAACTTTACATCATAAATACCTTCATTAGTAGAAGAAATCAAGAAATACACATAGTAGATGTAGCAAATTCATAACTTGATTTACAACACTGGTCCTGTGTTAGGCAAAAGAGTCAAATACAACCTTGTGCTTCCAGCATTAGCAAATAAGGAGCATATTCAACCAAATATGAGAATTTTTAAACTATATTTGCTACATTTTGGAGTAAGATGATATATTTGGCTATTTAAAACAACATAGGGACTGATAATGCAAAAATTAACACATATATGGACTAATAGTGAAATTAACTCAAACTTTAACCTGAAAATCACTTAGCTTCTTGCCTAACCCATCTGAACACAGCAAATCAAAGCGAAATGAACTGCAGGTCCCAATATTATGCAAAATTGCACATATCATAGAGAGTTCATCCAGTAATGCACTAAATCTATACGATCCCCCACCCGCATTTGAAGTATTTGCATTGGAGGTCCCTACATACTTTGAACCACCAACACTTTGTTTTTTTAGCCTCAAATTTATTATGTAATTGCACTATGGTCCCTGAACAGCTACGGATCGAATTTGGATTTGTTATGCAAAATAGGAAACACATCAATAAGATCCAATCTTAAGACATTTAATATTTGGTTGATTTATGACTCATACATAAAAAATACCCATATAAGTTTGTATAGACATAAAAATTGGTATTTATATGGGTTTAGACATTTAATGGGCCTGTGTTGTTTGAAATGGCGAATTCCAGTAAAAAAAGAAGTAAAATTGACTTACCAGTTCATCAGCATGGTCCTGGGTAAGTGGTGGGTCCATAGATTTATTTGAATGAGCCAATTCTTCAGTAGATAATAAAACTGAATCTTGATGATTTGAAGAGCTTTGTATCTCATTTTCTTCATGATGACTCGATTATCTACTGTTCAGATAGAACTTATAAAACCGGTTCAAGAGTTTTCTAAATTCCGTTCTTTCTCTAACTCAGCCAAATATTGATCATTTAAAGCCCTGTTTAAGGATCAACAGGCTCAATTTCAGGAACTACACCATGAGTTTCAATATCTAAGCTTCTCGTATGCACAACATTTTTCAAAACTTCATTTTCTTCAACTGAATGTGACAAAATCTCTGTATTAACAGGAATAATATACACATATACATACGTGTGCTTTCTAAGATATATGGCCTGAGCAAAATATCAGCTTTATATCCATGAGGTTTCATTAGAATATAAGGCTTGTTTACTTGTGCGCAATAAAGCTGTTTCTCCATCAGAGAACGCTTCAATATCTGCAAAATTGGTTCATATTTAATGAGATTTCCTTATAAGAGTTGGACTACACAAAATGTCTTTCACTTTCTCAATTTCTGGTCATTGGAGGTCTGAAAAATTCATATTAATGCATAATTTATCACTTATACCTTATGCTTTTAGTCAAATATTTACTGATTTTGATCAATTTGCATATCAGGTACCTATAATAGGCAAAATTGCACTATAGGCCCCTATATTATGCAAAAACTGTCTATCAGCACCCTATATTATGTAAAATTGCATTGTAGGTCCTTATATTATGAAAAATTGCACTACATATCACAAATGTTATTTCACTTTACATATTCCACTATTTAATCAGCTAATGTACCTGGACTTCTAGAAAAACCTAAATTTGCTCATGGTGTTATTCATATGGTAATTTTATCGAACGGTTATTGTGCAGTACCTGTGCTATCATTTGATCAAGGTAATTATGGCGGCAACATCATATATCGGACTCCACTGCGATATTGGTGGATAGAGGAAATAATGATGGCGCTTTGAAACTGAGTATTCACTTCACCGAGGCCACAGTCGAGCCGCCGCCACCGCCGACACCATTTCTCCAATTGTTGTGTCGTTGTTCATTAGTGTTGTTGGAGCAGAGATAGGGATAGCGAAGGGTTGAGGCGGCATGGAGGTGTCTCCGGTGAGTAGGATTGGTGAGGAGAAGCTCGCCGATGAGTGTGGTGAGGTTAGATGAGCTGAGGAGAGATGTTTTTGTGTGATCGTGCGTGAGTGTGTGAGTTGAGAGAGTATTATTGGAGAGAGAGTTATTTTTAAAATTTCTAGCTTATATATATACCAAGGGTAATTTTGGCATTATTTATTTTTTTAAGTAACGAAACGATCTACACCGTCGGATGTAACATATTTTTTGCTTAAAACAGATCCTGGCCCCTCTTTATACCCCCTTAGAGATATATATATGGATATATATATATATATATATATATATATATATATATATATATATATATATATATATATATATATATGTATGTATATATATATATGTATGTATATATGTACATATATATGTATATATGTATATATGTATATATGTATAGGTATACACATATATACATACATACACACATACATACATACATATATATACATATATACATATTTATATATATACATATATATATATATATACATATATATAAAATATATATATATATATATATATATATATAACTCTTAATTTAAATAATACGTTGATACTTTTTTTACTTTTTTGTTTTATCAAAAAGATGTTCTTTTACTAGGACCATATGTATTGCTTTGTATAGACAAGACCAACTCATCCGATTGGGTTGAATAGTTTGGTTATTAATGAATCTATCATTACGCAGCGGCTGATTGATGGTAATCAAGTTCCTGCTAAACCAAATTACTTACTCCAATTTGGGAAGATGTGTGTGCATAAATTTTTTTTTTGTTTTTATTTTCCAATGCGAGTGTGAAAGAGATGAGATTTAAGTTATGATGTTTCATTGTTTTTTCTTTTTAACATAAAAAAAGTTTTATTGTTTTTTATCATTTACATTTTTTTTTGTTCTTATGTTCTGAAATTTTTTAATTTGCAATCATTTTCTAAGTCACCTTTTATAGTTATAAGAATAAGAAGGTATATAATGATCTAAAGAAGCATAAAAAATGGTCTTTTATGACTCAATTATTTAACTTAATTCATAGTTGTTAAATGAAAAAGATAAAATTGACTTATAATTAAACAATAATATTGTACATCTCACAATGGAATCAATGTTTATCAGTATACCGACAATATTATTGTTTAATTATATATATATATATATATATATATATATATATATATATATATATATATATATATATATACATGCATATATATATACATACATACATACATACATACATACATACATACATACATACACACATAAACACATGCATACATACATAAATACATACATACATACATATTTATATATATATATACATATATATATATAACTCTTAATTTAAATAATACGTTGATACTTTTTTTACTTTTTTGTTTTATCAAAAAGATGTTCTTTTACTAGGATCATATGTATTGCTTTGTATAGATAAGACCAACTCATCCGATTGGGTTGAATAGTTCTGTTATTAATGAAGCTATCATTACGCAGCGGCTGATTGATGGTAATCAAGTTCCTGCTAAATCAAATTACTCACTCCAATTTGGGAAGATGTGTGTGCATAAATTTTTTTTTGTTTTTATTTTCCAATGCGAGTGTGAAAGAGATGGGATTTAAGTTATGATGTTTCATTGTTTTTTTGTTTTTGACATAAAAAATGTTTTATTGTTTTTTATCATTTACATTTTTTTTTGTTCTTATGTTCTGAATTTTTTCAATTTACAATCAACTTCTAAGTCACCTTTTATAGTTTTAAGATTAAGAAGGTATATAATGATCTAAAGAAGCATTAAAAATGGCCTTTTATGACTCAATTCTTTAACTTAATTCATAGTTGTTAAATGAAAAAGATAAAATTTACTTATAATTAAACAATAATATTGTACTTCTCACAATGGAATCAATGTTTATCAGTATACCGACAATATTATCGTTTAATTGAATGACTTTAGGCTATACAGTATGTTTCAATTTTAATTTTAAAAAGCCTTTGTACTGCCCTTTATTGCAACTAATAAAATGATTTTGCACTGCCCTTTATTGCAGCTAATAAAATGAGCACTTCAGATTATAAGGAAGAGGAGATTGAGATATCACATCCTTTGCATGAGTGTTTAAATTAATTACCGATTATTAATTTATATACATTATTGTTTTTGGGCTAATTTTTTATAGGAAAAATATGACTCGTTAATCTTGCATTCTGAACAGCTTTATACGTCATATTGTTCTTCATCTTCTTTTGCTTCTCGATGGAGCTATTTTGTATCTTCAGCTAAAGAAATGTTGATTGATCATTTTGATAAATTTGCATTCAAATTGAATACAATGCATCAACTTTTAAGTAATCATCTCCTCTTTTACTTTAATTAATTATTTCTTAGATAATAACTACCTTTTTAATAGGTAACAGGGGATTCAGTATATAATCTTCTTCAAATAGGCGAAGCCGAAACAGATAAAGAAGACCGTCCATTAGATCCTCCTCCCAGAATACTCTCAGTTGAGGTATGAATTTTATATTCTTTTTAGTTTTGGGTCCCACGTCTAATTTATCTCTCACATTCATGTTTAGGTGTTATGGAATCCATTTGATGATATTATTCCACGTGTGAACTTATCTAAGGCTTTATCTGTTGAAACTGAGAAGAAAGTGGTTAAGGAAAAAGCTATAAAGTAAGTATATTCTTTAATCAGTGTAATTAAACTTATCTAATGAGTCATGATTAACATAAATATTTACTGTTTATGATTTTAGAAAGTTGAATTTACTTTCATTTGGATAAGAAGCAGAAGAAGAGGAAAAGGAATGAGATGATGTGAATATTAAAATAAAAAGCAGTCACGGTGTATTAGCTGATGTGAATAAGATGAGAATGCTGAGTCAATAACAGATTTAGAGGAGCGAATTATGACGTAAGTTATACTTTACTTATTTAGAAGTTTTGCTTGCTTTTTTATATGCTAAAAGTGGGTTTTATTCTCTAATTACAGAATGAAGGATGAGAGATTACTATAAAAAATCTGAAGTTGCTTCGGAAGTTTTGTCATGGGTTAATAAGAGTCGTAAAATTCAAGAGAAAAACGTTACTGAAAAACAAAAAGCTTTACAGCTATCAAGAGTTTTCGAAGAACCGGTTTGTTTCTTTAATATAGATTCCGATTTCATATAAACTTGACTGTGTTTTTTATATTTCAGGATAAAATAAACCAAGAAGAAAGTGATGATGAGTTGCCGAAACAGCGTGTTACAAATCGTATGTATTCTTTAACCATTTTTTATATATATACATACATAGTATATTTTACATATATATATAAGTTAAAATTCCTTTTGCAGATAATTTAGGTGGGGTAAATACTACACGGTTGCGGCTAAAGTGTTCGAAGAAATTACCCAAACTACCTTCTCCATCGCTCAATCTCTCCCTCTATCTGGCTTCTTTGTAAACGTTGCGTTGCTGGTATGATGCCTAAACTTCAGTAGAACTAATAGTATTGTATAATCACTGTTTTCACTGTTTCTCCTAATTTAATTTTTATATATGTAATTCTCGGTACTAAAATCTAGATGCAAAAACATTTTGAAATTAGAATTAAAAAGTTATGAATTAATAACTGAGAATAGATTCGGTTTATTAGAGTCTAATAGGTACGACCAATTTCAAGTATGAAAGTACCAATTTGATATGGAACAGTAGCGTGGAATGCATCTATTCTGTGTGTCCTGTATTTAACCAAGATGATTAATTTTTAACTATGAATTTCATCTAAATGTTTTCACATTCATGTGCCGTTTCAAGAAGAATCATCTATGGTTGACTCATTAGGCAGTTAAAAGTGCAGTATCTTCTTCTTTAGCTATTGAGCCAGTTAAAATAAACGGTGAAGGAATCTGGTATGTAATTCTCGGTTTAAACCCTTTATCCGATGAAGAAACTATTCAAAATTAGTTTCGAAAACTCGCTTTAACTTTTTACCTGATAAAATACAAACAATTGGTGTGAACGTGTGTTTAAACTCATTTCAGAAGCTTGGAGTCTTTTATCCGATGAAAGTGATAAAATTTCTTATGATACTCGAGCTTTCAAGAAGACGGGCCCACAAAGTAATAGTTCGCGTGTCTTGAGAAACCCAGGTCCCACTTCAAGTAAGAAAGATAAAGATAAAGATTCGACATTTTGGACAATGTGTTATAGGTGTAAAATGCAATGCGAGTATTTACGCATGTATTTGAATCAGAACCTGTTATGTCCGGATTGTAGAGAAGTTTGTTTTGCTGTTGAAATTTCGCCATCTTTTTCGATTGGTTTTAAGTCATCATGGGATTCTTCTTATTCTCTTATTTTAAGATTTTTCTCAGAAAATTCTTCGTTTATTTCCAAGAAATGAGCTACTCATCTTAGCTAAAGTTATTGTAGATAGTTATTTATAGCTTTTAACATATGATGAAACTTTGCAGGTGTATCTTTATTTGCAGCGTTTGGGTTTCTTCTTATGTATTTTTGCATATATTAGGGACATGCAGTGCAATTTTGCATAATATAGGTACCTACAGTGCAATTTTGCATAATATAGGTACCTGTAGTGCAATTTTGCATAATATAAGGACCTGCAGCCAATAGTTAAGGGACCATTTTTAAATTCTCACTTAGATTTTTTCTGGACATGGTATGTAATTTTTAATCCTTAAGGACCTGGTATGTAATTTTTAATCCTTAGGGACATGGTATGTAAGAATTATGTAAAAACTTTATACACATTTACACAGCGCAGCAGCAAGCAACTTTTGCAAACTTTTTTACACAGCGCAGCAGCAAGCAATTTTTGCAAATTTTTTACATAATTTAGGGACTTAACATGCAATTTTTGCATAGTATAGCAACCTGGTATAGTTTTTGCATAATGTAAGGACCTATCATGCATTTCTTGCATAGTATAGAGACCTGCTACATTTTTTTACATAATATAGGAACCTATCATGGAATTTTTGCATAGTATAAGAACCAGGTACGTTTTTTGTTAATATAGGAACCTATAGTTCAATTTTCGCATAAATTAGGGACCTATCGTGCATTTTTGGATAGTATAGGGACCTGCTATGGTTTTTTCAATAGGGACCTATCGATTAGCTTCTGAATTATCGGGTGGAATGAAAATGAGAGTACCTTTAGCACGATCAATTATATTTGATACCACAAAAGGATTCTATTGAACCTGGGGTATTTTCCTGTCACATTTAACTTTGTGTTATTTTCCCAATAAAGGAACTACTATTTATCATTTTTGTACATTGTAACTTTGTGTGAACAAGTGCTTCTGTACGATGAACCAACAACAGGACTTGATCCAATAGCTTCAACAGTAGTAAAAGATCTCATCCGGTCCATTCATTTTGTGATGCTACATGGAAGTAAATGGCTTAGAGGTCTATTAATAAGTACAGTAAGTTCAAGCACTATGTTCTTTTTTGTATAATATATAAGCTTGGGTGAAAACTCATACACTACACGTTAAACCATCACATTCATTTGCAGCCTGATAATAAGTATGTGTGTGGTTTTATACAAAATCATAACATTGAAGTAGAACAAGATAAGAGGCAAGTATTTTAAATAATTGCAAGAATGTAAGGACAAAGTCGATATTACAATTATGCACTAATATTTTATCCACTGCAGAAACGGAACAGAAGATGGTCTCACCTTTGCATTTCGTTTCAAAGAGGCAACTATTTCAGCTTATAACCAAGGTATGTATTTTTGTGTAAAATACAAACCTAATACCCTGTAGTTTCATAAAATGTAAAAGACACCCCTATATAATTATTTACTAATCAGGGGCTGATCTGATTCGCCAAGTATGGAGTAGGCGGGGCCTAAATGTACAATAAGAAGGTTATGGTACATCAACTGTTTTACTCGAACAAGGCATATACATTTAACAGCTTCTGTATATAGACCTGTTCTTCAGGCTCAAATTTTCACAACTTATCTATATTTTTGCTAATTAATTTAAAAATATATATATTCATAATATTCTCTTTTTTTATATACAGTTTACAGATAAAGTTTCCTCTGTATCAAGTAAATAATTGTCTAAGATGTGCATAGAAGTTCATCCAATTCAGTGTACAAAAACGAGCGTAGAAATTTAGTTACAGATTATATTAATATTACAGTAATACGTAAACTACACCATTGATCATTGTGTTATCTTGCAAAAGCCACGGATAAAGATCTGATTTGAGCCAATGGTCACTTGCATTCGAGATAAAGATCTTAATTTGATGCAATGAGGTTAATTAAAATTATGGTATTTTGGCATTTTGAAGATTTTGCTAATATGACTAAAGATGTGGATGATTTTGCTAATTTTGAAAGAGCTATTATTAGGATGATATTGTGATAGATAATAGAAGATAAAGCACCTTTTATTTACTATCCTAATTTCTGTTTGAATGTTTATACTCTATCCTCTTGCTTTCAACTTCTATGAGAATATTGGTCTATCATGAAGAGTTATTCACTGCAAATTGTATATTAATAATGGGTGTGTATTTTAATGAGATGGGTATAAGTTCCAATGCGAGTGTGAAGAGATTTTGAAAAAAAAATGTGCGAAGAGATGGGTTTGAAGTTTCATCATGTTTCATTATTTTTTTTAACATAATTTTTTTATTGTTTTTCAACTTTTTCTTTTCTTTTTCTGTTCTGAATTTTTCAATGTAATATCTTAAATTTATTCTTTATTAAATATTTGGAATGTAAAATTGAAAAGAAATATAGGAAACAAAATATGGATCGAAAAACCAAAAATTTCGAAAATTAATATGTAGTTCCAATTCCGATCTGAAGTTTGCGGAAAAATTGGAATTTTGGAACGTTAAATCTGTTTCGAAGTCTTTCGAAATTGGCATTTTCGAATTGAAAATAAAATCAGGAATTGAAAAACTTTGAATCCGAGAAATTTCCGATTTCCGTCCCTACCTCCATACCACCATGATTATTAAGAGTCTGAGACGCCATAGTTACTAGAAAAGTTTAGTTAATTTAAATGGTTAAATTTACTTATGATTCAATATCAGATATTACTCAACTATTTTCAATTACTACATATTTTTTCTCTAATGTACTACACCATGGAACTATAAATACAAAAGAAATAGTTTCTCTAAAAAGATTCTTTGATCATATTTTTGGAAAACACATTTTTATATATGGCTCACATTCACGTATTGATATAAACTAAATTATGAATTTTGTACTATCAATTATACTTTTTTAAATTAATTTTTGTCCAAATACCTTCAGGTACGAGATCTTTTCTAGAAGTAGCTAAAAATGATAATCTATTATAAGTAATAGAATGATTTACACTTCTTTTATACATAATTCAGTTACGAATTTTATATAATCCATTATAATTTTTTAAATTCATTTTAGCCCAAGTGCTACGATTATATTTTTTCGAAGTGACTTCAGGCACGGGCAATACCTAATATATATATATATATATAAAAAAGGGATAGGATTAATTTTAAGCTAAAAATATGTCACGAAAAAACGGTTAAGATCGTTTCATTACTTAAAGAATTTAAATCTTTCGAATATATCCCTCATATATATAACATATGCCTAAATAAAAAAATCTTTTCACTCAATTCACTTGACGTCTCTCTCCTCTTGCTCTCTCCACTCACACTTTACTTTTTTGTTTTCTTTTCTTTTTCTAAACACATAATTCACGGTCTTTCTGACAAGCATTTTATTGAACACCTAACTATACCTCCTTCAACACCACTTATCTCAGCCTTATCCATGGTAACTCTCCCTCAATCGTTGTCGATCAATTCTAGTAATTAATTAGATTTCCTCTGTTGTCGATACCTGTTACGCCATCACCAACCCATTCAAAGCCTAACAAACAGTGAGATGTATAATGACGAGTGAAGAACAATTGAAGCAGCTGTGTGGTTGAAATGGATCTCTTCGCTCTCCAATACGGTTTCATTTCCTAATCATCATTTCTCTATCAACGGTCTCTCTGCCACCGATCTAAAATTGTAGATTCTTAGCTTTATATTTTATAAACCCTGTTTTATTGTTCAAAATGGGAATCGAAATATCATTGTCTCCCTATAAGGTAATTTTATTCTCTACTTTGAATCATAATTTTGTTTTTTGGACTTGGGTTTGACAGGGATGTTTCACAGGTACACTGGAGATGATCTTTGCAAAAATAACTTGCTAATGAAATCTGTGAGAAACTGTTTTAGTGATATTGGGAGTAATGTTATTTCATAGAATAAGATGAGAAAACTATGGATGTTGGAGCGAAAAAAAGAGAAGTAGCTGCTACGGAGAAGGAAGTAGCAGCTATGCGTGTGGATAATGAACACAAAAATAAAGCTGAAAGAAATTTTGAGGTAAAAAAGTTATTCCTGGGCTGCTTATGATTTGTTATCTAAGATTGAGTTGGTGGCTCTTACTGTGACTTACCAAACCAAAAACTTAGAATATTAGTAATTTAACCTTGAATAGCCAAGTAATTTAATTTATTATATACAAAATTTTGATCATTACAGTTCTTATTAACATGAAACTAAATGATTGCGGAAGCAAATTCTTGATCAAACCCATCGATTTCAAAGTCAGACCTCCGTGTATGGAGTTACTTAAATGTTTGGTATGATTCTTTCGGAATTAAAGGATTTTGTGAACTGCCTTTATCTATACATACATTTATCATTTGACTTTATATTTGAAATTTGAGAACAGTATACTGTAATTTTATCTTCTCTATATATACATATACATGGTTGTTTCTTCAATGTATTTTTTCTAAGTTTATGTGTTTTTGTTCAACAATTTTTAAAATTTTGTCTCTTATTCTATATATCTTTTTCTTTTACTACCCTATTTGTTGAATTTAGCAAATTTTTAATTTTTATGGTGGTTGAGCTTGAAGAAAATTAAAAGGTGGGGTTTTATTGGTTAATTGTAAGAGAGTTATAGTGTTGACTGTTAGTTCAACAAGTTTAAAGGGTGTTGAAAATAGTTGTACCTATAGGGTATAGAACATTTGTATTCACTTTCTTCACTTTTGAAGCATATTCCTTGACTCTTCATTTAATAATTGCAAATCACAATACTAGATGATTAGATTATCCTATCAAAAATATATTATGTTTCTGTTATCTGGCATATAGATTTGAGTAACAAAGTCTCATAAAAGGAAAGAGTATATAATCCGTTAGTGCAACTATATTTTCTTATACATAGATACATTTGCATTTAATGGAAAAAACTTCTGATGTAGGTTTTTCAACCATGGGTAAATTAACACTATAAAGAACCAAGTCCGTAAAATTGTTTAAGAAATCAAGAAGAGTTAACCAGGTACTGCACACCAAGCGTTTGATCAAGTCACCAAGACAATTTCTATTAATTTTCCTTTTCAGGTATTTACAGCAGATATGAATAGTTACTTTTTTTTTCCTTTTTCAAACATGAACATATTATAAATTTAAGTGGGGAAGTTCTTAACTATAGGTTCGCGCAAGGGCAGAGTTATTGTTCGATGAGGTGTTAAGAGCTCTTCATGAGATCTCGAGAAGATGAACTATAGCAGCAAAATGCACTCATTAGCTACTCAGAATTTATCTCAAAAGAGATCCTGACCTACATGTAAAAATTGTAAAAATTCATGTTTTCCCAACGGAATATTACTCAAATTGGTATAAAAATTTGTGTTTTCCTAACGGATTATTACTCAAATATTAGATGTTGTTTTTGTTGGGTAGCTGGAGTTATCATCGGTTGGTAATTTGGTAATTGAAGTAATAAAAGTGTTTGAATTATTGCAGGGATCAATTAATTTTTGTATGTGCTTTTGCTATAATTTGTATAAAGGATGGGTGGTTTTAGTAGGAAATCTTCAGCCGCTTTCAAAAAATTCAGATGGTCTCTTATTTAAAAACCATTTAGAGAGTTTCATCAAAACTGGCGGGCCTAACATCAGACACAAGAATCAACTTCGGAGCTGATATGAGAAGTAGTGTTGTTGATTCATGTTTGATAAAAAAAAAAAATCGCTAATCAAGCCATTTTATTAAAAACCCTTAACAGATACAAAGTTATTATTACAGTACTCAAATAAGTAAAGCAATCTAACTACTTGAAAACATTACATAATTCCCATCTATTAGCAATTACTTTACTACTACTATTCTCATTATACCTCTTACAATTACTAGACTTCACATACAGCAATTTTTGAATATTATGCAATATTTCTTCTTCTGTCTTCACTTTCCTATTATGCAGCTTTGCATTCCTGTTAAGCCAAATATTATAAACATAAGCTGTAAACCATCCTCCATGTATGAAATTCAGGAATTTCGTCTGAGCCTTGTTTATTACCAACTCCAATACTTCATCCCATGTTCTACAATCAGGTCATATTATTTCACATTTTTGTATGCATCTAATCAAAATTCTTCTCGCAAAAGGACAGCATACAAACACATGATCTCTATCTTCCACAGCATTGAGACAAATATCACACTTACTATCCAAACTCACACCCCACTCACTCATTCTGTATTTTGTGGGTAGCCTATCTAAACAAGCTAACCAAGTTATAAACCTACATTTAGGGATATTTGTTTTATACCATACTACCCTTGTCCATTCCAAAATAGCACCAATACCCCTAACAGTTTGTAAAGTTTTCCTAAAAGAAAATTTACCTTTACAATTAGCTGCCCACCTGATCTTATCCTCCCCATATTGCTGAGACTTGGTACTAACTCAGCTAGCCCCCTCAATTCACAAGGAAAGTTCCATCTTCCTCTACTATAACAATTTTTAACTGTCTTATTTACCCACAAGCTACTAAATTCCAATTCTCTATTCAAAACCTCATTCACATTCTTACCTCCTATCCATCTATCCCAATACAAATAGGTATTCTCACCATTCCTAACCTCATGACTAATAAAATCATAAGCTTCGTCCCTTACCTTAAGTATTTTCTTCCAAATCCATGCCATATCCTGCCTTTCTCTCAAACCCCATATACAATTCCCTCTTAACATATTAATGTGAACCCAACAACTCAACAAGTTCCCACTATTCTTGTATATCCTCCAAAATAAACTGAGTAAACATACCTTATTTAGCACCTCCAAATTGGGCACATTCAGTCCACCTTCTGCTATAGGAGTGAAAATTTTATTCCAAGCTACCTTAGCACCTCTAGCCCCTTCAAAATTGCCTTTCCACAAGAAACTAGCAAATGTTTGATAAAATATTATTTTTTTAATAAGATTAATTTTTTAGTTTAATCGTGATGGACTAGCTAAATTTGATTTTTTTTTACTCTTTGTCATTATATTCGTTTATCAATAATTGTTTAAATAAAATTAGGGGTCATCAAACTTATTCACCAGTTTCAGTTTCAAATGATAACAATATTCATGTGATATCACAAAAAAAAGCATAAAATGTAGTCACATTCAAACATGTGTAAGTCAGACTTTGCAAAATGCGGAAAGTTAGAAGAATACAAATAACAAGATTGCATATAACACCTTGATAGCAGTGATTTTGGAGAGAAATTTCATAAGTCCAGCTTTAATCGCCTAAATCAAAACCAACAATTACTAATGTTTAGCATACATTTTCTTTCATCATCATTTATAATTTTCCTTGAGTAAGAAACATATTAAAAGAGTTTATACATACCTTGCAAATTTTTTTTTGAGCCTGTTCAGTTGTCATTATTGGCCTACATATATGACCAGTTTATTATTAGAGGTAAAAAAGGCAAAGAGTACAGAGAAATATGCCTTGCACTACGACAACAATTAAAGTAGAAATTCTCAGACCGGATTAAAACAAGTAAGTTTAGTTAATTCAAATGGTCAAATTTACTTATGATACAATATCACATTTTACTCAACTATTTTTAATCATAAAAGATTTTTCCTATACCGTTTTTTATATACCGTTTTTTATAGATACATTTATTAACACAAAAGAAATAGTTATCTATAATTTTCATTCAAGGATTGTTACAAACTAAATTATGAATTTTGCATTATCAATTATAATTTTTTAAATTAATTTTTCTCTAAGCACCTTTAGGTACGGATCATCCCTAGAATTAACTTAAAAATAATAATTTTCACAAAGTCTTATATAATACACACGTATAGTATTTCCCAAAGTTGGAATACATATATGATATATATATATATATAAATATTTTATAATATAGTAAAGTGTTGAATAGATTTCATCTTATGTTTGTAGAGTTAGAAGAGAATTGTGTAAATACATATATATAAGTGGGTGACTATATGTATTGATATATTTTGTCATTTTAAGCTAATTTTTACAAGTAACAGAATAATTTGCACTTCTTTTATATATAACTCAACATTAAATTTTGCAAAATCTATTATAATTTTTGAACTTCATTTTAACCTAAATTTCTTTAGGTACGAGGCATACCTAATGTATATATACACACATATATACATATACACATACATACATATGGATATACACACACGTACATATACACACATATATATACATACACATACATATATACATATATATGTGTATGTAGATGTATATACCTATAAATACATATGTATCTCCATATACATACATATACATATACATACATATATCTACATATACATATGTATACGTACGTATATATATACACATATGTATATGTATATATAGATATATATATATATATATATGTGTGTGTGTGTGTATATATATGTATAGGTACACATATATACATATATATATACATACATATAGATACATATACATATATATATATATATATATATATATATATATATATATATATATATATATATATATATATATATATATATATATATATATATATATTTATATGTATGTATGTATATATGTGTATATCTATACATATATGCATATATATCTATAAAAAGTGGTATATAAAAACGTACAATTTAACAAGAGAAAGGACTTATATGAAAAAAGGTCCATATGTTAGGAAGGGTCCCTCCTAGTGTTAAAAAGAGAAAAAAATTCATATAAGCAAAGACCTATATATTAGCAAGGGTTTTTTCTAGTGTTAAAAAGAGAAAAAACCTATATTAACAAATGTCCATATATTTGCAAAGGTCCAGTCCTCATGACCCTTCTCTATATTAAAAGAATGAAATACCTATATTAGTAAGACCCAATTCTAAATGAAGTAAATGTCCGCTAGTTCATACTAAAAAAAGAGGAGTCCTAATATGTAAGGGTTCAGCCGCCCACACGCCCATAAATAAGCATATGTCCACGCGCCACTTTAAGTAAGCGAAACCACATTAGCATGTTGAAATTGTGAAGCAAGTAAGGAATACCATTTTATATACTCAAACGATATTGAATTGTAAAAATCTTGTTTTTACTTTATTATGGACTACATATGATAAAAGAAAAAAAGTGACTAGCATTGCACGTGAAATAAATTTGAAGCATGAGAAAAGCTGCCATATGCAATAGCTAGTGATGGAGACTAGTCATTCCCTATTTACTTTTTGTTTAATCGTGTGATAACAAGCTGCTTCACAGCCAAAAAGTACTACTAATATTCTATTTCTAATATTATCAGAGTGGGTAGAGCTTAGATACCAGTGAGACCAATATGGGACCATGGGTTAATAAAGAGTGGTTAATGTAAGTTTAAAACAAAATAATTCTACTGTATCACTTATACCATTAGGCAACGTCTCAAATGTGGTATACACCTTATACATATAAGAGATAATATGTGTTAACTTGATTGATTTGTTATACATTGATAAATGGATAAAAATAATAAGATAGATTCTTTAGTATAAAGTAGTAAACTACGTTATCAAGCAAATATTGGATCACAAATGTCATATCTAGAAATCCTGTTTCGTCCAAAATACAAAAAAAAAGACACGAATAAGTAACAATAAAAAATAAAACAAGACGTAGCCTTCCTTTTGCTTCTTAATTTATTCAATCATTCTCTCACAATAAAGAAGAACTTTAATTCATTGCCAAGATGACAATTTACAATCTATCATTTCCTTCCTTATTATCTCATTTACTAAAGCATTTAGATTTTGATTTATTAAATGTAACTTATGACTATTACTTCATTAATAATATAACAATGTTATAAAAATAATGGTAAATATTTCTAAATGTCATTATACTATTTTTAAAAATTATGTATATGCCATCATTTATTTTTTGGAATCGAAATATTTTTTTGGTATTGAGCTCAATCCGTCACATAAATAATGATTTATATACAGTAGTTGGACGATCAGATTTGCTAACTACTCTTTAAGATAAAAAAAACTTTTTGAGTTAGAGAGTGGGGGACAAACTGTAGTGGAGAAAAAATACGACTATGACCAAGAATCCCATGTGGGGTTGATGCGGTCCTAGCGAAAGAGGTTTTCGACTCCTAATAAGGGTAGTGATATTAGACGTGGACAAGCCGTAAAGGAGTTCGGTCCAGTAAGAACATGATATTATTCTTCTATATGGGCTAGTGGTAGGTTACTTGTGGATCCTAAAAATTCTATCCAAATACCTTATGACTTGGACCTCTAAGAATAAGTCCATTAGGGTTACTAGATAATGACTTGGAGGACAAGTAGGTCGCGCCTATATATATCCATGGACATCAAAGGTATAAGGCATTTCGAAACACAAAACTCTAAACATTCTACTCTCACAAGATCCTTTATCCTGCAGAAAACGCCCCCTCGATTCTTCACTCTTCCTAGGTGAGGAAATTCCTACTCAGATCTCTAAATTCACACATGTATCAAGTACCCAGTTGAAAGTATCGAGGACCCCGACCCTTGATCCATTTTGTAGAATCTCACTCCTACAATAGTGTCAATAAATTTTACTAGAGAATATAAAACATATTGATAGTCATTTGGTACAAGAATATTCTAGTTCTTTTAATTAGATATCGAGTGAATACTCTATTATTCGACATATCATTACTGCCCCTGGGTGAACAAGTCGATCATGTCATAATACAATTATTTTTTAATTGTGATATCTTTACTTTTGCAAAATGTACATTTCAACTGCGCGTAATTGTATATAATACAACCCTTAAAGAAATAGTTGAAAACTTTTCTAATACACACTTCTTGTGTTACTTTCAGTAATAAATGAAAATATATACATGGTTACAGATACTTTTGGTTTATATAAAATATTTATTTCGGTGAATATCCTTAAATTTAACAAATTTCTTCTAAAATTACTAAAAACATAATGTTCCAATTTTGCCCATGAAAACATAAATTTTGGTCATCCAAATTTTTTATTAGATCGCCTAAATGGCTTAACATACGAAGGGTACCCAGACAATATATAGTTCCACTTTATCAATAACATTCATGGTTATCACTTCGTGATAACATATATTTTGTGGCTTTTACTTTCATAATATTCCGCACGATTCATCTTATGCGGTAAGAAATTTATTAGCAATATTCATATCACTACTGAACCAAATGTTAGTCCTACCATGATCTCAATCTATGTTGTAACTATGATGACCATCACGCGGATTTCAATACACATTAGAAGATGTAACATGGAAATACAATATCATTCAGTACAAGGAATAATTTTAGCTATATAATACAATATTTAATCGGCTTCAACCCTACCATTTTTGTTTTTATATCCATTTTGGATAGACTAAAAAATGAAACACTCGCTATAGGGAATGCTATTCAATCCATTATAGAAAACTAGTTATAACCCATGCCCGAGGTCACAATATCCAATATAAAAATTAGTCAATTAACGTCTATAATTACTTTTTAAATTGATAAATTTTCTCTAATAAAATATAAAAACCTTATAAAATTTTATGCTAAAAAAAACTTGTGCATATAAGTCACATGAGCACATAAATTTATATACAAGATACAGTGTAAAAAAAAGTAAGGGAAATAATCGTTGTGATTTAAAATACTTACTTTTGTATTTATTTGATAGTACTGATTTATCACATAATAATAGTGCACAATATTAATTTTTGGAAAGTTGGAGTATAGCATATAGTTACTTTTCACCACCAAATTCACTAAAATGACAATGATAAAGATGTCCAAAAAAAAAAAGATGTCCATTTGACTATTTTTTATATTAATTCTATAAATATATATTTATTATTTATTCATTATTAAATATCTATATGATCTTTTATAATAAATAATACTTAAAGTGTACAAACCGTGTGTCGTATATATACCATATAGTGGGCTAGTTTTGTGGAGTTAAGTTGTTTAAAATCAACCTCCACCATTTTTTAGAATATTTTAAAATACAATGTACAATGAGTTTTTTCCTAAATTGTCTTTTTTATTTTTCTGTGCACACATCTCATTATTCCCTAATAGATCAATGGCTGAAAAATATAGAAGAAAATTCAGATATTTCAGATTGTCAATCTAATTTAAACTATTTAAACCATTAGTTAACATAGATCTAAAGGCTAAAAATTAAATAAACATGATCTAAATGCTGAAAAATATGAAAGAAAATAATATATATATATATATATATATATATATATATATATATATATATATATATATATATATATATATATATATGTCATATTATTAACTCACAATTGAATTATGGCTTGAGGCAAACATCCTCCTCCAATTGAAAATCACCAGTTTGTAACACTATAAGGATATCTTCAAGTGAGTCATTCATCATTTGTATCGGCTCCTGATAGAAAATCTGTACAATAATTATAAATTAACTTTAAATTATATATGTGTAAGAAACACAACATTTATTACCGTGCAGGTTCAAATAAGTTCTCCAAAAACTATGGCCAATAACTACTTATACATTTATTACCCTTTGGTGCATCTCCATATCGCATGGTCTATACACTTTCTTTTGCCCAATTTATTAACAACTAATTATATTGTCCAAATGGTAAGACTTTAAACATTTTATGTCCTTTTATGAAATAAATCATACTGTTACTAAAATAAATTCTCCAGCATCCAAGAAATATTTTTCTAATGATATGAAAAATGTATCTACGAATTTGAGGTTCATAATATTATTTCAGGAATTATATACATGAGCATTCTTGTAGTTTGTGAGAATTATCTCCATTAATATGTACACAACGAACCTTGAATTCGTGAAAACTCGTAAGTATGTTTACAACATCACCACGATCTTACAATGATAGTCATAAATATTTTTCAATATTTTAGCATAGTCATTTAGTTATATACTAATTAATTTCTCCACAATGCACATAAAATGTTTTTTTGTGTCAGTTAAGCTTTAACCCACATGGATATTTTGGTTACTTATGCTTACTGTATATAAAATTTGTTGTAGGCTCTGGGCTTATAAAATTTGTCATATGATTCATGCATATAAAATTCTGCTAGGTTTCATGCCTATAATTTTTTATATGATTATGGCATATAAAATTGAAATATTACCCACGGGGTCTTGAAGACATCTCCCTAAGACCCAAGCACCCATATCCTTCTAATATGTTTTTCTTACTAAAGGCCTCGTAAAAGATTTTTACACTGTAATCTTATTTTTTCAATACCCATTGTACCCTACAACTACCACTATATATATACTAAAGAAAATAAACAAATAAATCACAATCACAGAACTAAAACTTAATCTTATATTCTTTCTCTTTCCTCTCCAGTTTCGACAGCCATGGTTCCTCTCCATTTTTGGCATCTCCCTTCCATTTTCAGCAGGCATGGTGTTCTACTTAGCAACAACCATGATTTCGAGCTCCGTTCATAGAGCACCGTGGTTCATCTCTCCCTCTCGTTCCCCACAAACGATAACCGTGAAAGCTCCACCCCATACTCCTTACGGGCAAGCAGATCAAAACTCCACCCGGGACTCCACCTCCGGCGGCCATGGAAGCAGGGGCGGAGCAGGATTTTTTGTTAGGGGGGGCTAAGGGGGTTTGGGGGCAACAACCCCGAAAAAATTTATTTTTCCTTATTTACACGATAAGTCCACATATTATGCAAAAATTGCTAGATAGATCCTTATATAATGCTAGAATGCACTGTAAATCTCTATATTGTATAAAGATTGCAATATAAGTCCGGATATTATTTTTTTAAATTAATCATTTGATAATTTTTTTATACAAAATAACATACATTTTGTTGTAAAAAACAAAAAATCCTATAAATAAAATAATTTAAAGTCTAGTAAAATAAATTTTAAAATTTAGGGGGCCAAATGAAATTTTTTAAAACATTTAAGAGTTAATTACATGAAAATCTATGAAAAAAAATTAAAAACAACCAAGAAATTGAATATTTAATGGTATTTACGTTCCAATTTCGTAAATAAATTTTATTATTTGATAGAATTAATCTCCAAACTTTAAGTTAGGGAGGGCTAATTTTATGCAATAATTATTTTTAGTTATATTTTTATCTATTTTTTTTAAAAAAAAACAGGTTAAATTATAGTGGGCTGGATAAGTTGAGGTGGACTGCAGCCCACCTCAGCCCACCCCTACATCCGCCCCTGCATGGAAGTTTAGATCGAAATATCAACAACATATTTGTGGCTCGTTTGTGGCTACAAAACCAAAGCTCGGACACTTTGTTTAGAGTTTCGTGAGCTTCCGAGCTTTAATGGTGAGCACTCAGTGAAGTTTCAATGAGTTTTGTGAGCTTTATTGATATTTGTTGAGTACTCAGTAAGATCTGTTCAAGTACTCAGTGAAGCTTCAATGACGAATACTTACTGATGATGGTGAGATGACATGCACGCATCCATGGTGATTTATTAAGCAACTACTATAAATCTTGAGTACTCAGTTCAGATTTATAGTGAGATAAAACATCCCTCGTAATTTTGTGAACCATTAAGTACTTGGTTCAGATTCATGTACTACTCAGCGATATGGAACAATGGATTACTCAGTGATTTGGAACCATAAACTACTTAGTGTTTTGAGTCCATGGTGAACAGTGATTCCATAGTTTCGTGCCATGGTTTCCTATAAGTTTTTGATTTCTTCAGCAACTCCGGTGAGAAGAGAACCAAGGCTGGATCGGAGAAGAGAAACTATAATTTTCAAGTTTATTTTAATTTTTTTGTGTTTACTCAATGTTGTTTGCGGGAGTACTATGTGTTCACGTTGAGTACTTGGTGATTTTTCGTGTCAATGCTCTGTGATTTTGTGTAAATGTCAATAATTTTTTTAATAATACTTAATTATTTCAAATTATACCCAGTGATTTTCAACCAATACTCATAGTTTTTGCTAAGTATACTCAGTGATTTTTTTCCACTACTCAGAGATTTTCCGGATATTCAGAGAAATTATGGTGGCGGGTCGGTGGTGCCGGAAGATGAATAGTGATACTTAGTGATTCAGTTTTTCACTTATTTTTTTTCTTTATATAAATCTTGCCACTTGTTTTTTGCCTTCTAGTATGTTATATTTTCGTTGAGGGTATTATAGTATTTTAGTATTTGCTAGGCCTTTTTGAAAAAGTAATCTATCAACAAGTTCCTTATGTGTCACAAAAGTAGACTCCAATTCCCCATCGGTCAATCACCCTATAAAATTCGTTGTAGGCTTCGAGTCAATAAATTTTCTTATATACTTCTAAAATATAGAATTCGTTGTAGGCTTCGAGCCTATAAATTTTCTTATATGCTTCCTAAATATAGAATTTGTTGTAGGATTCGGGACTGTAAATATTTTTAAAAGATACTTACAAGTTATTCTTCAAACTATATGAATAATTTTAAGTAATTCACATTAACAAAGTTCTTGTGTCATATACTCCAAAAAATATTTGTATAAAATATACAAAAATAACATACCACAAGAATAAGAATTGCATAAATCTTACCAAATTACTTACCTATGAAGAAAATAAGGTCGTACCATGGGAAGAAAATATTATCAAGTTTCATCGTTTTCTCTCTTGAACCATAGTATACGTGTCCTTTATATAGGACAATACAAGACTTACAACCAATATAGGAATAAATAGAAGATCGAAATTCAATTTTAGTCCATTACATATGATCTAAAAATATTGTTAGGCTACACGTTTCAAACGTACCATTTTTAGGCCAAACATATTCATAAGTACTATATTTAGGTCATTTCACTAATTTCGTGAGATATTTCATAACTTTTAAGGGTAATGTGGGCATTTCAAATAAAATAAATCTTTATTTAGGCACATCACAAACTAGGAACTCTATTTGAAGTGTCCAAATTGTCCTTAAAATCTATGAAATATCTCAAGAAATTAGTAAGAAAATGGCCTAAAAATGGTACATTTGAATATGTTTGGTCTGAAAACAATACTTTTGATACGTTTGACTTAAAAATGTTTTTAGACCATATATAATGGACTAAAAATGGATTTTGCTCTAAATAAAATGTTACAAAGAATAGAAAGTGAATGGTTATGGATTACATAATATGAAATAATAATTTTTTTTTACCTTAAAAATGATTTTTTCACAAAAAGTCTTGGCCTCGTCACAATCACACTCACATGATATTCTGTAGAAATTAAGATCCTATTTAATCTTTTAGTTTATTTGTGCTGGTCATTTATTTGATTTGTGAAAAAATAAGAACAAATAGAATAATTAAGATAATTATAATATAACCGAAAGCTTAAAATAGAATTGAACTTTTACTTTCTAACATTGTATTTTGGAGAAGAGTACTGCTGGATATCACCCCAAACCGCATCACCCTTTTATCGCCTCCTAGGTGGACCAATAGTAAAGGAGAGAGAAAATAATAAATCAGGAAAGAGAAATCATATGATTGGTTAATTTAAAATCCACCCAGGAGGTGATAAAAGGGTGATGCGATTTGGGGTGATATCCAACATTACTCTTTGGAGAACGTTTCATTGTTTGATGCATAAGGTAAGAGAGTGACTACGAAATGTTGTTAGGTAGATGTTTGAATATGGTGAGTTTGATGGCTCAATGCGATGGACATGATTTTTGGTTTCTAGAGTATATGTTGGTATCGTGGTTGCGTGATCGAAGTGTGGATGGTGGAGATTGATCTCCTTCTTACGTGATTTTCTACCGTTGTTAAGAATGATAAGTGAAATGGTTGAATAAATAAAAGTTAGTAAAAGTGAAAGGAAAAAATAAGATGGGAAGGGTTAGGGATGGCAGTGGTTACGATTTTAATCCGAAACCGACGGATTACCGAACCGAATAAAAACCGATTATGTAACCGTGGTTAATTCCGTTAGGGTTTGGTTTTAAAAAGTGAAACTGATGGTTAAAACCGTTAGGTTATGGTTTTAGATTAAAAAAAACCCGAAAAACCGAAATCTGTTATATATATATATATATGTATATATATACAAATATGATTTTATTTTACCTATACTAAAGGCTAAAATCCGTGTATTTTTATATTTTGAAGTCCATCTTTCTTATATTTTTTTTATTTTAAATTACCAAAAACTCAAAAGTCTCAACCCAACTATAGATAAGGATGGAAATGGTTATGGTTTAAAATAAAAATCGATAAAAATTTGAACCGATTAAAAATCGATTATGCAACCATAGATAAAACCGTTAGCTTATGGTTCTAAAAAATGCAACCGATGGTTAAATCCTTTAGGTTAAAATAAAAATAAATCCGAAGAACCAAAAACCCATTTACTACCATCTATTTTTGTATATTTTATAGTACTATAGATAAAAAAATATTTTCACATCTCAAAACTAAAATCTAAATATTAGAATTAACAAAAGAAGTAATAAAAACGTTATTTAATTAAAGATCAACATAATATTTTATATATTGGATATTTGTCATGTATTTGTGATCTTGTTTCAATATTTTCAATATATTTAGAGAGTTATAGTTTGGCATGTCACAAGAGCGAGGCGAGGTTAGGAATCCTACTGCGAAAGGGACGCCTCGCGAGCCGGGTCATGGTTAAAATCCAAAAAACCGTTTGAAAAACCGAATCCGAATTATTCGGACATGGTTTTAAAAAGTAAATCCGATGGTTAAATCCGTTAGGGTTTGGTTTTTGATAAATTAAATGGATATGGACATGGTTTTGGATTTTTTTGCAATAATCCGATCCATTGCCATCCCTAGGAAGGGTGATGAATAAAGGAGTGAGTAAAAAAAGTAACGTTGCATAATATGAGACATTGAATCTGTAAACTATGATGGATATTTTGGATAATTAAAGTATGTTATTTATAATATATATTTATTTAAATAAATGATATATATTAATAGTGAATTCAAATTGTGTGAAAAATATTTTAAAAACTAAATGATATGATTAAAGTATTACTATACTTGGGCCTCATTTAAAAAAAAAAAACTATAAATAGTGAAGGTTGATCATTAATAAATTACTTTCTATATAAATTATTTTCATAATAAGAAATTAGTTATTTTGGAGATTAAAGAGTACGAATCCAAAATTCTAACCTTAAAAAATTAAGAAATAAGATTTAAAAAACTCTATGTGAAAATTATAGAAATTGAAGTCTTAAAAAAACTCTCTAAATTTTTATTTGATAGACTTCGGGCTCGTTTGGAAGTGCTTATTTTGGAGTAAAAAAGCGTTTTTGGAATAAAAATTAAAATTTGAAAAAATTATTTAAAATAATTTTGAAATCTAAAATTATTTTAAGTGCTTTTTTCAAGAAGCACCAAATTGGTGTTTTTCAGGACAAAAAAAACTCTTAAAATGTTAGAAGCACTTTTAAGTGCTTTTCCAAAAAAGCACTTCCAAACGGACACTTCCATCTAATATTGAATATTAGATAGTATAATATTTATATTATAATATTATTAAATATATATACAAAATATATGTTATTAAATTATTTAATTACTATAATTAGTTTTATAAATTTAAAATATGAGATAAGTAATGTTAGTGATTTTTTTTTTTTTTTTTGTCATCGTAGAGTAAAATGTTACACTTTAAGTCTAGAGATATAATTATAGAAATCAACAATAGAAGAGGTCGGAGCATCCGTGATGTTGATGCCCTTCTTGGTGAGTTTAGCTGATAAATCCGCGATTAGATTCAAATCCCTTTTGACATGACGCATCTTCCACCTTGGAAATTTCTTTATCCATCCAAGTATCTGCCAGAGGGTACTTTTAAGTGAAGTTTTACTATAATGAGTGATATTGGATAGAAATATTTTCTTTTCATTTGTTTAATCTGCCAGAGGGTACTTTTAAGTGAAGTTTTATTCTAAAATGAAATCGCTACTATGGTCACACTTGGGTGTTCTTTTTTTTTTTTTGGACTTTCACACTTGGGTGTTCTGTAAAGACGCTTATTCATGTATTTTATGTTTTGTCATTATAATTAAGCATTTCGGTTTCTTGTTGACAAAAAAAAAAAAAGCATTTCGAATCTTCTCGACTTTCATTTTCTTTTTTTTTTTGTTCGAAGGACTTTCATTTTCTTATCTTCTCTTCCAAAAGAAGAAAAATTGTTCACGTACCGACTTCCCCTCTCTCTCTCTCTCTCTCTGTAATATGGTCCATAGATTAGCGGCACCTGTCCCCCTTTCCCAAAAACCCTAAAACCCATCATTTCTTTTATATAACAAAAAATAAATAACTAAAAAACTAAAAATAATTTCCAAGATTTATTACTTCTATAAATACCCTTCACTGTAAAATTTCATTTTTCCTTGTTCAATATCATCTTTTACGATTCTATCACTTTTTTATTGCGAGATTTCATTCTTTTCTTCTCCGCATCTCCAATCGGTAAAACTCTTTGCTTAAATCAATCTTGTAATTAAACTTTTTAAGTTCTAATTTGCTTTACTTGATACCTTTAATATAGAATATATTCATCTGAGAATGGTGATGTATACGAGGCTAGGGTTAGGGTTTATGGTGACACTACCGGTCATTCTTGGATTATTCTATTTTAAATCTTCCGATCTTAATTATTATAATATTTTCATAATTTTGATTATTTGTATGGGATTTTGTGGAGTTTTAAGCAGTTTCTTGCTCTATATGCTTCCTAAAAAGAGACCTGTGACGGAAGGTGAGGTTGTTGACGGCGATCGCGGAAACGTTCTCAAGAAGAATCGGATCGGTACTTTAAACACCACAAGCGGCGGCTGCGCCGACGGTGAGGTGAATAATACCGGAGAAAGCGGAAGCGTAGGTGTTCTAAACGGTAACAACCGTGGTGGTAGTAGTAGCGGTGGTGTTGAAGGTGAACGGTCGTTGACAGATATGGCGTTTGACGATGGAAATCCACATGATATCGATGAAGATCTTCACAGTCGTCAGCTTGCTGTGTACGGCCGTGAAACGATGCGACGCCTTTTTGGCTCAAATGTTCTTGTCTCTGGGATGCAAGGCCTTGGTGCTGAAATAGGTACTCTTATGCTATATTCATACAACCTTAAATCGTTTACTCATTTTAATTAAGGTAGATATGTCTGAATCGAAACATTTCTTATGGTATAAATTAATTGTTATATTTTCTGGTACAATACTGAAGGATCACTAGTCGTATAATCACTTTGAACACTTAATATAGAATTGTTGAGATTTATTTTGCATATCTTTGGTCTTCTCAGTTACACCTGTTTCACGTAACTTCAATGGAAAATGTACTTGTAACCATTTAAGTTGCAATAATTTGAATAAATTTGTTCCAGTTAATGAGATAGGCTAACTCTCTAGAGATAATTTCATGAATTCTTTGTTGAATCCGAGTTTAGGAGTATAAAACTGTGATGATTTTAGATATTGTATTTATGTTTGTTTTGCTATATTATTTTCATATACTTATTTGTGCTTTTCGTATGGTATTTACTTGCAAATGAATGTAAATATTTGCAGCAAAGAATCTTGTACTTGCTGGTGTGAAATCCGTGACATTACATGATGAAAAAACAGTTGAGTTATGGGATTTATCAAGCAATTTTGTGTTCACCGAGAGTGATATTGGAAAAAACAGAGCACTTGCTTCTGTTCAAAAGCTTCAAGAACTCAATAATGCTGTAGCAGTTTCAACTTTAACCGAAAAATTAACAAAAGAACAACTCTCTGCTTTCCAGGTTTCTTTACTTGTTTCACTTCAATCTTGTTTTCTTACTTGACCGCTATATTGAAACGATTATACGCGTGTATAGGTTGTAGTGTTTACTGACTCGAGTTTAGAAGACGCGATTGAGTTAAACGATTACTGTCGCAAACACTCACCACCAATTTCCTTCATCAAAGCTGAAGTGAGGGGTCTTTTCGGAAGTGTATTTTGTGATTTCGGACCAGAGTTTACTGTAACTGATGTAGATGGTAATGAACCACATACTGGTATTATCGCTTCAATAAGTAATGACAATCCTGCCCTTGTCTCATTTGTGGACGATGAAAGACTCGAATTCGAGGACGGAGATTACGTAATCTTTTCCGAAGTATGTGGTATGACTGAACTAAACGATGGAAAACCAAGGAAAATTATTAATTCTCGTCCTTACTCTTTTGCCCTTGACGAAGATACTTCGAAATACGGAACATATGAAAAAGGTGGTATTGCTACTCAAGTGAAACAACCTAAAGTATTGAAGTTTAAATCATTAAGTGAAGCTATTAAAGAACCTGGTGAATTTCTTCTTAGTGATTTCGCTAAATTTGATCGTCCACCTCTTTTACATTTAGCTTTTCAAGCTTTGGATAAATTTATATCCGAAACTTCGCGTTTTCCTATTGCGGGATCTGAAGATGATGCTCAGAAAGTTATTGATATAGCGAATGAGATTAATTTGAAATTAGGTGACGCGAAATTAGACGATATTAACCCTAAAGTTTTACGACTTTTCGCTTTTGGTTCTCGTGCTGTTTTGAATCCTATGGCTGCTATGTTTGGTGGTATTGTTGGTCAAGAAGTTGTTAAAGCTTGCTCTGCTAAATTTCATCCACTTTTTCAGGTTCGTAAATTTGTGTGTTTTACGTGTTAATTATAGTTAGTTGGTTAGTTAGTTTTATTGTTTTGTGTTTGTTTTGTAGTTTTTGTGTTTTACGTGTTAATTATAGTTTAGTTAGTTAGTTAGTTATATTGTTTTGTAGTTTTTGTGTTTTACGTGTTAATTATAGTTAGTTAGAGCCCGTTTGGGATTGATTATTTTGGAGCTAAAAGTGTTTTTTTGATTAAAATTTTAATATTTATAAAAAATATTAAAAAATATTTTGATATCTATAATCATAAAATAATCACTAATCTAGTGCTTTTGCTAAAAGTGATTTTTAGAGTCTAAAATATTACTATGGATCTATAATCACTTTAAGTGATTATTTTAAAAAGCAATCCCAAACGGGCACTTAGTTAGTTATATTGTTTTGTGTTTGTTTTGTAGTTTTGTGTTTTACGTGTTAAGTCTAGTTAGTTAGTTAGTTATATTGTTTTGTGTTTGTTTTGTAGTTTTTGTGTTTTACGTGTTAATTATAGTTAGTTAGTTAGTTAGTTACATTGTTTTGTGTTTGTTTTGTAGTTTTTTTACTTCGATTCACTCGAATCACTTCCTAGTGAGGAAATTGAAGCTAGTGATTTAGCACCAATAAATAGTCGATACGATGCTCAAATATCAGTGTTTGGATTAAAACTTCAAAAGAAATTAGAAGAAGCGAAAACATTTGTAGTGGGATCTGGTGCGTTAGGGTGTGAGTTTTTGAAAAACTTAGCATTAATGGGAGTTTCATGTGGTAATCAAGGAAAGTTAACTATAACTGATGATGATGTTATAGAGAAAAGTAATCTCAGCAGACAGTTTTTATTCCGTGACTGGAATATCGGTCAAGCTAAGTCAACCGTAGCTGCTACAGCTGCGTTAACTATAAATCCAAATTTCAAAATCGAAGCGTTACAGAATCGTGTAAGTGCTGATACAGAGAATGTGTTTGACGATACGTATTGGGAGAATCTAACGGTTGTGATTAACGCGCTTGATAATGTTAACGCGAGGCTTTATGTAGATCAAAGATGTTTGTATTTTCAGAAACCATTACTTGAATCGGGTACACTTGGCGCGAAATGTAATACTCAAATGGTGATTCCTCATTTAACTGAGAATTATGGTGCTTCGAGAGATCCACCTGAGAAACAAGCTCCTATGTGTACTGTTCATTCGTTTCCTCATAATATCGATCATTGTTTAGCTTGGGCTAGATCTGAATTCGAAGGTTTACTCGAGAAAACACCTACTGAAGTTAATGCTTATCTTTCGAATCCTGAAGAGTATACTTCTTCAATGATTAAAGCTGGTGATGCTCAATCGAGAAACAATCTTGAACTTATACTCGAATCTCTTGATACTGAACGTTCCGAAAATTTCCAAGATTGTGTAACTTGGGCTCGTTTAAAGTACGTAATTTTTATAATTTCGTTTATATGTTTTCTGAGTTTTTTTGTTTTATAGGTTTGAAGATTACTTTTCGAACCGTGTGAAACAGTTAACGTTTACATTTCCGGAAGATTCGATGAATAGTACAGGTGTACCATTTTGGTCAGCGCCTAAAAGGTTTCCACATCCAGTGCAATTCTCGGGTAATGATGCAAGTCATTTACATTTCATCATGGCTGCTTCGATTTTACGAGGTGAAACGTTTGGTATTAGTATTCCTGATTGGGCTACACAACCTAAGAAATTAGCTGAAGCGGTTGATAGTGTTATTGTACCTGAATTTCAACCTAAAAGTGGTGTCAAAATTGAAACTGATGAAAAAGCTACTACTCTTTCTAATTCTTCTTTCGATGATTCTCCTGTTATTGTTGAGTTGGTTAATAAGCTTGAGAAATCTAGGAGCATTTTACCACCTGGGTTTAGGATGAGACCTATTCAGTTCGAGAAGGTATAGTTTTCGTACTTTTGTTTTCTTTTTTGTTCTACTTTTTTTGTTTTTTTTTTGTTTTTCTGTTTTTTTGTTTTTTTGTTTTTTTGTTTTTCTGTTTTTTTGTTTTTTTGATTATTTGTTTTTTTTGTTTTTTTTGTGTTTTTTTTTGTTTTTTTGTTACGTGGGTCCCCAGGCTATAGTTTTTGTACTTTTGTACTTCTGTTTTCTTTTTTGTTCTACTTTTTTTTTTGTTTTTCAGTTTTTTTGTTTTTTTGTTTTTTTGTTTTTTTGATTTTTTTGATTTTTTTGATTTTTTGATTTTTTTGAGTTTTTGTTTTTTTGATTTTTTTGTTTTTTGTTTTTTTTTGTTACGTGGGTCCCCAGGCTATAGTTTTTGTACTTTTGTTGTCTCTTTTGGTTCGGTTTTAATGACGTGTAATTTTGTGTATAGGATGATGATACGAATTATCATATGGATTTAATAGCGGCTTTAGCAAATATGAGGGCAAGAAACTATAGTATCCCAGAAGTGGATAAATTGCAAGCGAAATTCATAGCAGGAAGAATAATACCAGCTATAGCGACTGCTACAGCTATGGCGACGGGTTTGGTTTGTCTTGAACTATACAAGGTACTTGATGGTGGACATAAAGTAGAGGATTATCGTAACACGTTTGCGAATCTAGCTTTACCTTTGTTTTCAATGGCGGAACCGGTCCCACCGAAAGTAGTTAAGCATCGTGATATGAGTTGGACTGTATGGGACAGGTGGATTATTGAGAATAATCCGACGTTGAAAGAGTTGTTGAATTGGCTTTCGGATAAGGGATTGAATGCGTATAGTATTTCGTTTGGAACGTGTTTGCTTTACAATAGTATGTTTCCTAAGCATAAAGATAGGATGGAGAAGAAAATGGTGGATCTTGTGAGGGAGTTTGCTAAGATTGAATTGCCGCCTAATCGTCGCCATTTTGATGTCGTGGTTGCTTGTGAAGATGATGAGGATAATGATGTTGATATTCCTCAGGTTTCGGTTTACTTTCGTTAGATGTTTTTCCGGTTTGTTTTGAATTTGCAGTATTGATTACATTTTAGTTTCTGGAAATTATGTTGAATGTTTTTATACATTATCGCAAATGAAGTTTCGGATGTTGTTTTAACTAATGCTTGTTTGTGTGGTTTATTAATTGGAATGTTTGTTTTTTTGGATGTTGATTGATTGATTGATTGATTGGTTGATTGATTGATTGATTAAAAAGATGTTAGAATTGTTCTATGCAAGTGATTTTATAGTTAAGTACAACCATTCATGTGCAACAACATATAAAACAAGGATCTAAATTCTTGTCAGTTTTAAGAAAATTTAGAGCTTGCAAATGACATACACCTCCAGGGGGCTTCAATTCCGTGTGGGGGTTACTAGTAAATTCTTAGGTGGTACTAGACCACATATTAAGTGTCGTGGTTAGGTATTAATATAATAAGCTTTGATTATAAAAGCACGTGTGATGCCAACTGTAAACCTTTCAGGATGCTAGACCAACTCCAAGACTTTTTTTGTTTTATTTTCGCATTCCACATATGAGTTTGGGTGATAGATATCTTTTAGAACTTGCGCCACTAGCGTATTAGGGTTACAAATTAGTCTCCAGACTTGCTTTGCGAGCATTGCAAGATTCATCTTATGAAAATCACGGAACCCAAGTCCACCAATTTTTTTGGATTTAGCGATCTTTTTCCAAGAAACCCAATGTATCTTTTTCTTTTCCATCGTATCCCAACAGAAGTTAGAGACGATCGATGACAGTTTTTTACAAATCTCCTTTGGAAATTCAAAGATTGACATTGCATAATTGGGTATTGCTTGAAGCACAGCTTTAATAAGCACCTCCTTCCCTCCTTCAGATAAATATTTCGATGTCCAGCTTGACGCCTTACTAATAATCTGATCTTTAATGTAATTTAGATTTTCCATTTTAGAGCGCTTCAGTGTTAGCGGTATCCCCAAATATTTACCAAGCGAATTTGTGTTAATAATACCCAGCATACCTTCAATAGATGATTTAAGCTCCACATTGATTCCTTTACTGAATAGAATAGATGATTTACCAAAGTTGACCGCTTGGCCCGAAGCCCGACAGTACCTATTTAATATCTCTTTAAATTTCCCACAATTATCTATAGTAGCTTCCATAAAAAATAACGCATTATCAGCAAATAAAAGATGTGTTAACGTTGGACAATTCCTTGTGATCTTTAATCCTTTGAAGTCATCATCTTCCACATATCGTTCAATAAAATACGTTAACGCTTCCGTCATGATGGAAAAAAGTAGGGGAGAAAGCGGATCGCCTTGTCTTATTCCTCTTTCCGGTTTGAACTTCCCAAGTCTTTCTCCGTTAATTTTGATTTGCAAGCTAGCCGTAGATATACACGTATAGATCATTTGTATCCATTTTTCACAAAAACCCATCTGCCTTAGAACTTTTAGTAAGAAGTTCCAATCAACTCTATCATAGGCTTTGGCCATATCTATCTTGATTGCTGCGTAGTGTTTTTTGAGTTCCTTTTACAGTTAAGGAAATAAGAAACCTCTTAGGCCACAATGATGTTATCTTGGATACTACGGCCTTTAATAAACGCGGATTGAGTTGGCGATATGATTTCGTTCATAATTGGTTGTAGCCTCAGGGCGAGGAGTTTGGCAATAATTTTATAGATAAAGTTGATGCATGCAATTGGCCTATAATCCATTGGCTTCTCTTGAGAGTCTCCCTTAGGTACTAGCGTGATTAGGGTATCATTAATGTCTTCAATGTTACACTTGAGCTCGAAAAAATCCGTAACGATTTTGATAACATCTTCTTTAATTATATCCCAAAATTCGTGGTAATATTTACTCGTTAAGCCGTCAGGTCCTGGGGCCTTGCTACCTGACATACTGAAAACTGCCCCTTTAATTTCCTCAATGTCCGGCGTCTTGATTAACATATCATTCATCTCATTCGTGATTTTACATGGTATAGCTCTAGTTATATCCTCGTCTTCCATATCATTCTCTTTTTTGAAAAGATTGACATAGTATTCTTGAAAAATCATTTTAACCTCTTCTATTTCTTCCTTCCAAGAGCCACTATCATCTTTTATAGCAACAATTCTATTAATATTTCTTCTAACCCTCGTCAGATTATGATAATATGCCGTATTTTTGTCCCCACATTTTAAATGTTTGTCTCGTGCTTTATCGGTCCAATATATTTCTTCTTTATCCCAAAGGTCTTCCATTTCTTTTTTAATCTCTTTAATAGCCTCATGTTGATAGTATCCCATACTCTTGTCTTGGAGTACTTCTAATTTTTGTTGAAGTTCTTTGATCCTTTTGCTAGTATTATGAAGTTTCAATTTGCTCCAATTTTTAAGAGATTTACAAGTTTTGTTTTTCCTTATTTGAAAATTATTAACCGCATCCCTATTACTTTGATCAACACAAGAGTTTTCCACAATTTCATAGCATTCTTCATATTCTAACCATCGTGAATCAAATATAAAGTATTGAGTGTTTGGTTTATTTTTGATTTCCCGTTCGAGTATTAGTGGAGAGTGGTCCGAGCCCAAAGCTGGTGGGACTTTAATGATGGCATTAGGGTAGAGATTAAGAAAATTAACATTACAAAGCCCCCTGTCTAATCTTTCTCTAACATTTTCATGACCAACTCTATTATTGTTCCACGTATAAAAGCACCCCTTCGATTCTAACTCGATTAATGCATTTTCATTGATACACTTGTTAAAGTTCAAAATTCTTTCAAGATGAGCTGGGTTCTTACCTTCTTTTTCTTTGAATTTAGCTACTTCGTTAAAATCTCCCATCAGCAGAATAGCATCCTCGCGCATATACATCCATTCAGTTAGTTCTTTCCATAGATTATATCTCAATGATTCATCACATGGGGCATACACAAACACCAGGAACCAACTCCTGCTGCGAACTTCATTGATCTTACAAATAACATAGAACTGACACGAGAAGCAAATACTTAACCTAATATTTTTTCTTTCCAAGCCACAATGATCCCTCCTGACTTAGCATGAGTGCCAGTTGGATCAACAATGTGCTTGTACTTGAAAGACTTAAACACTTCAAGAGAATTAACATTACAACTTTTAATTTTAGATTCTACTAAACAAAAGACAGACACATTACATAAAGATTTGAGGGACTTCAAACTGTGTTGAGTCAAGGTTGCCCTAACACCTTGACAGTTCCACAACATGTAGTTATCCATTGATGAGATTGATCCTTGCAGAGCTTCCTTCTCCTAGCATATAGTTGATGGTGCCACTTCTCACAGGTGGAACCTCGGAAGTAGCATCATCATTAGAGTCCCCAACACTTTTATAATCCTTACCAAAATGACCATCACACGGGATTCCTTCACAAAAGTACAGTTTGTTGTTCTTATTTTTGAAATTCTTCAAATCTGTGTTTGGTTGAGGGTAGAGTCCCTCTTTTAGCATAAACTAATGTTTAACATCACTCAAGCAGTCGTACAAATCATCCATAAACAGTTGTATCTCCCCAATTTTCTTACCCATGGTTTCGAGCTCTTCCTGCCTACGCCTCTTGATAGCGAACATCTCAGCATTGAACTCCTCAGGAGTTCGTCTCTTCTGGTTCCCATTGAATCCAATACTCACATTCTCACTTTTCCCTTGAATAAACTTGGATAAGTTTGTTCCACCAAAGAAATTCCCATTATATGGTACAATGTTTTGATTCGCATATATTCCAGCGTTACCATTGAAATTAAGAGCAGGTACAATAGCCACATCTTCATTAACATTAGACCTCACCCTTGGAACACCATCGTATTTAAATTTCGTCCTCCTTTCATGATCTTCAGCAGAGTCAATCACAATAGCTTTCCCTTTGTCCCTAGTGTTCTGGTTTTGATTAGATTTGTTGAACTCCTTTTCATAATCTCCACCCATGAAATCCCTATAGAGCTCCTCAATAGTATTATATTTAGCATTCATAACTTCTTTAACACTATCACCACTCATCACAAGGCTTTTTCCAACATCCTCCCATTCTTCTTGAAAAACTCGATACAATCCTGGAAATCTTGTAGCAGAAATTTCGAAAGGTTCTTCTGGTAATTCAATAACATTTGTAATATCTCCCAGCAAACCCGTATTCTCTCGCTTCCTTTTGCCTGTTTCCGAGCCTTCAGTTTTCTTATCCTTTGTTGAAGAATCACCAGGTACAGGAACTGGAACTGGAATTTGAATAGCACCAACATTAAAGCTTTGAATGTTTCCTGCTGATCCACCATGTCTTGAATCACCTTCTGAATCTTCATCATCACCCTCGAATCTTCGAAAGGGATAAAAGCGAATAATCTCATCGAACACTCCCCAACGGTCTCTTTTCCTGATCACATACAGCGGTTTATCCTCACTCTTAACAGTGAGTTCACGAGTCCAGTTAGTGTACTTAAAAGCACTATCATTCCACCTTGGTTTGACAATACAAGTCGAGCATGCGTTTTTGTTGTGCCCCAAAACACCACAATTAAAACAATACATACCGATATTCTCGTAAATGAAGGAGACCCATGCAGGTCCTTCAAACTGTTCAATGTATACACCAGTCTTTAGCGCCTTACCTGTGTTGAATTTCACTTTAAATCTTATGAGTTCTTGGTTATCATCGTCAGCTACAGGATGATCAATTTCTGTGACTTCGACAATAAAGTTACCAAGGGTCTCAATCGTATCGATTGAGCACTAAAACCCAGCTAATCCATAAACCCTAACACAAGCATAAGAATTTGTCAAATCAACATTGCTTATCTTTTCTCCTTCATTTAACCACACAATCACAACATGCATTGATTGAACAAGGCATGGTCTGATGAAATAGAGCCGATTAGCCTCCTTTTCATCATCAAGTGTAATTTTGAAAACATTAGAAGAAATTTTCTCAAAGATTAAGCGACATCTGATGTTCCAATTATCAAGAACTGCTTTTCTGAACACTGGGAGAGGTATGACCCTCTCAGAGACCACTCTTGAAATCAGGTTGAACTCGGGGATTTTGGGCTTAATAGCAGCAGCCTTAGTAGACAAGGATAGAATAACAAACTTTTCCATGTTTTCCTCAGAAATTTTGGCAATGGGTAAAGCATGGTTGGTTTTTGTTGACATCTTCGAAGCTTTTTTAGTGGGGCTAGAAATGGTGAAAAGGATTGTTTTGAAGTATAGTAGTAGAAAGCTCCCAATATATAGGAAATGAAACTACTTCCTCGCCATAATTGCATGTAGAGCAGATATATTTTGACACACGTTTGATTTTGATTTCGAGATAAACAAAATAGAGCGTGCTGCGTAGCCTATTGATTGCAAAATAGGTTAAAATCCTAGTTTTGATTATTCTTCTAACGCTAATACCACACATACCACCTGAAAAAACCCACTCTGGCCTACACATCATATCTTCTCTAGGTTTATTCTTCTTGATATTGGTGTAGCGTGATATTGGGTAAATCATGTTTACATAATCGATGCAGCAATTAAGCTTTGTAATAATAGTGAAGCCGAAATATGAAGCGTCTCTCAATATAACATACCCGTTATAATTATCAACATACCTTCTAGGATTAATGGTGGCCCAATAGTTGATCCAGCCCATTAGAAACTTAATAACCTCCTTAATTATCTTAGAAGTCCAATTGAAGCTAATTGGGTCATCAGCTTCAAATATAAAGAGATCAGCATCCAGCAGAATAAGACCCAAGACGGAAATCATAATTTTGATACTAAAAACCCATTGCATGTGAGTGCATGTGCTTCGATTAGTCCAAAAAGCGTAGTCCACCATCCAATTGAGAGCCTCATCACCATAACAGAAGATCAGAAGCAAGAGGTTCCAATTAACCTCAATTCTCACTGAATTAAGGTGAATTAAAACGAGAAAGACCCTTAAACACTTATTTGCAGAGGTCGGTTTTAGATTTTGATTCATATTACTGAGAGGAATTACGAAATAAGAAACCCAACATAATATAAGGTTTATATAGTAATTAGAAACCCAAATTAGGAACATATGAATTGAAAGAAGAGAAAGGTACAACACTTAAAGCTTAATGTACAAACCGGTTCCGTATAAGGTGATTTTTTTATTTTGCAAGAACCGGACCGTTACCACTCAAACCGGTTCGGACCGGTTCCAGAACCGTTAACAGCTCCGGTTCGGTCCGGTTCCAGAACCGACCGGTCCGGTGGACCGGAGAACCGGGACCAATAGCCGGGCTGACGTATATGATATTAATTGAGTCCTCTTTCATATAATCTACTTTCACTTTTCATAAAATCCTCTACACTGCAATAGTGAACCGCACCGCTTGCTCTAATTCACGCGTTTTTTTCCAACCAGTTCAACTAATTCACATGAAACATTCGACTTCAACATATCTCAAGGAGACAACACTTTCTTTCAACCCAAAATTCAATATACTCATCGAATGGTTGAAACCGAGTTAGAAATATATTACTTGTACGATACGGATTTGAAGTCTTGAGCTTGATGACAGATAGGACTTGAGATTACAAAACCAAACAACTCCTAGTTGGTGATTTTCGTACTAAAAGTACTTGTTTCAGATTCAGGAGAAAAGTAGCGAACTAAAGAAAAAGTGAAAAGACAAGTCCCGAGTTGATTTGGATAAGAGCAGCAGCTGCACCAATTGAACCAAAGAGATGACGAGATGCATGTGCGATTTATCTCCATTCCCTTGGAGTTCGGGCTCTCGTATGTAAATATCAAGGCTACAAGGAAATTATGATAAGCATTTGAAAGCGTGACATAAAGAAAAATAGCTATGAAAGAACTAGCACAAGTATTACAAAATACTAATGCTAATACTTGAGTTGTAAATCAATGTATTTAGGCAGTAGTATATCACAAGATAGAATAAAAGACTTCAGTCAAATGCTTTTTAGACAGAGATGAATGCCAATATAAGTAATCAAACCTAATTCCCACATCGCTAAGAATCTAGACTTTTGAAGGGAAACATAAGTATAAGATCAATAAGAAAAAACAGAATAAAGCATACCTTTCTCGGCCTTTTGGCTAAGATCAAGTGTAGTATCTGTTCTTATCAGTTTAATATTTGATATGTGAGCCATCGGCTCACACGATATTAAATTTATTTTTTGAGTGGGAAAGTCCATTAAGGTAGCTTGCTATCTTGGCTTTCGTGTATCGCTTAGGTGTTGCACTATTTACCTTAGCCTGACACACTCCACTCAAATCTTTAGTTCAATTTTATTGAAACTGTTTGTGATTTTTACTCAATGCTTTAATTGAAAATCTCAATAGTCAATCAAAATATTTTATTAGAATGTAACTGTTGAACTATGCTTGTGATTATTATTTTTATGTTAAACTGTAATAAATCTAAGAGTAATGATATAATACCATCCAATGACGTGACGTGAATTGGTGGTATATATCATTACTCTAAATCTATCACTGTCCCTTGTTATTTCGATCCAGAATAATTTAATGCGAAAGTTAATTCGAAGTTGATCCCCCTTTCTCATACGAAAGTTAATTCGAAGTTGATCCCCCTTTCTCATTTAGCATCTGTACTTTGATTTTGTAACCCAGGCTTTAGTATATATATTTTATAGTTTTGTGTCTTTAATATACTTACTATTTCAGACAAAAGAAAAATTGATGTAGAAGACATGGCCGTGGCCTCCTTTTCAAATACAGACCATCTTTTACCATGTTCATTTTTTCCGGATAATATGAGGTAATGGAATTGGGTATTGAGAACTTAGAATTGTAGATGAGATAAACTTAAGTGTTTGTCCCACATCGAAAAACATGAGGAGATAGTGTTAGAAGAATTGAGTATAAGTTAGTGAAATATTGAAAGCTCAAAGTATCTTTGCGCTTGGGGCAATGCCGTAGCTAGTGAGGTTCTAACCGAAGCGCGACAATTGCTGGTTGAAAACTATTTCCAAACCCCCTCCTTTAGTCTTGCTTTTGTGAGGCTATCGAGAATTTATGGAAGGACTCCCTTTATTGGGTAAGGCTCTACAATTCTTATTTCAATTTCTTTTTACAGCAAAGGAATACATATGAAACAGAGGAAATTATAGTGAAAGTGAGGATGTTCTCTATATGAAATAATGTTTCTTTCAATTCATTTACCTACATGATCATCTCATCTAAGCAATCACTATCACTATAAACAAATAAACATTTGACGCCAAACCAGAATTTAGCCCTATCCAAAATATCAAAATGGCCCAACACTAAAAAATAATTTGAACTAAGCCTTGGTCCATTCATTATCTACGAAACTGAGACGCTTCTTGCTTTCTTCCATTTTCTTTGGCTGTATCATACAAATAATCGGTCATTGCATAACAGCTCCCTATATTATATATTTTTGAAATAATTGTACTATAGGTCCCTAAAATATACAAAAATAACCTATACTTTTAAAATAATTGCACTATAGAATCAGATTTTATTATTAGATTGACTTAATAAAATCGACTTTCAAATTATTTGAAAAGTTTGGGGGGGTCAAGTGAAAGTCATCAGAAAAGTTTTCTAAAGAAAATAGGGGTTAAAAATTAACTTCTCAAAAGTTGGGGGACCAAGGAGCATGAAACTCTTTTTTTTTTTTTTTTTTAATTGAGTTAACTGCACTACAGGCCCCCCTATATTATGCAACATAACTTATTTTTAATTAATTGCACTATAGGTCCTGATATTCTACAAATTAAACTATGGCTATACATTATAATTGTTTTATAGGTCCCTATATTGTGATGTGCATAGTGTGAATCAAATTTAAGATAAATTTCACCAATAAAACAACTTTTAAAATTTTTGCCTAAGTTCGGGGGTTCAAGTAAAAGTTCTTAGAATCCTGGGGGACGTAAAAATTAGGGGTACATATATATATATTAAAAGATGTTACTTAGGGGTAAAAACATCATTTTCAACGGCCCAGAAAAAATTGCACTCTAGGTCCCTACACTATCCAAAAACTGCAGTACAGGTTCCTATATTATCCAAAATTGCACTGTAGGTCCCTAAATTAAAAAACTTACCAAATTGCGTAGAACTTATGACTTCATCTTCAAAAAACAATAGTGTTGTAGCTTTATTTTAATTGTAATGTTTCAAAATGCAAAATCTTTTACTTAACAAAGATACAGAGACTGTTGATATTTAAAAGTTTACATGTGTTGAATCATATAAAGAAACTTAGGATGTTCATGTATGATTCTATAAGTAGTTGCATCTACTGAGAAACCATGTTTTCTCATTTCCTTGACTGATTCAATTGCCTCTTCATACTCTTTTTTCTTCATAAACCCCTGTATAATAACATTGTAGGTCACACTATTTGGCGACAAACCATGTTTCTTCATACTTGAAACCCACTCTTTTGCATCTTCCATCATTCCTCTTTGACAAAGTCCAGCTATAATAGTAGTATGAGTATATATATTAGGCATCAAACCTTTGTTTGATAGCTTGTAAAAAACATCTAATGCAGCATCAAGTTGGCCATATTTACATATTCCATGAATAATAGTATTATATGTCACAATGTTAGGAGTTATATTACTACTTTCCATGGAGACTAATAAAGACAAAGCCTCGGGAATACGTCCATTATTGCACAATCCGTTTAACATTGTATTATATATCACAATGTTAGGAGTAATATGACTACTTTCCATGGACTCTAATAAAGATATAGCCTCGGGAATACGTCCATTATTGCACAATCCGTGTAACATAATATTATATGTAACAATGTTAGGACTAATTACTCCCTCAGATTTCATCTTCTTGAATAATTCCTGCGCAATGACACATCTACCCTTCTGAAACAACCCTTGTATCACAGTGTTGTATGTAACAGTATCAGGTTGTAGTCCCTTTGATGGAATATCTTGAAAAAGTTGAAAAGCTTTATCAACCATGCTATCCTTGCATAGACAATCAACAATGGTGGTATAACATTGGATGTCAGGTTTACATCTCCCCTTTTCAAATATTCGTAGCCATTCCAGAGCCTTGAGTGTATGTCCATGTTTGCAAAGGCCATTCAATACGACCCCTAATGTAACTTCACTAGGCTCACAAAGTTTTTCTCTCATTAACCTTTCAAACAACTCTACTGCTTCTTTAACTCTATCTTCACCAAAGAGGCCCTTAATCAGGGTGGTATACGTAACCACATCAGGAACATGACCGCTTTTGAAGAGACATCCTAATATCGCAAAACCCATATCAGGAACGCGACCGTAACAATTTATAGCTATATTCATTGTGTAATTATCTAACGGAGCCCCCAAAATACGCATTTCTCTGAATAAAGAAAGAGCATAAGGGTAATTTTTCTTCTTCACAACAGTACCCAATAGCTTATTGTAATCTATAACAGTAAGCTTAGGTCGCGTTCGGATCATTTGATTCACAGTAAAACGAGCATCTTCGACATGATTGATATCATCAAAAGATGAAATTGAAGAATAAAAGAAGAGGGAAAAAGGGTTACCGATTGTGTTGATGGAAGAAAGAGAAGATCTAAAGCAAAACAAAGAAGAACCAATCAGCTTCATGATGGAAATGGTTGTTGCTAATATTGTAAAATGATTGTGAATCTGTGATGGACTTGAGATGCTCGTTTGTGAACTGGTTACAAAAGCAAATCGGATAAAGCTGTAGGGTTTTTTTCCGGTAGAATTGTTTTTTTTTTTTTTATAAAGTCAAATGTCATTGAATTTGAATGAAGGGAGGGAAAATTACAGGCCAAAATCTTTTCTAAAATATTTATTAAATTCTCAATTAACTATTTCATATAGATCCAACTAGTGAAACAAAAATAACTCATTCTTTCTAAAAACCTCTTATGACCCGCATCCAAAGATGGCCTCTTCCACCCAAACCCTACCGAAAAAAACCCCTCCACCACCACAATAAACCCTTCACCACCTCTCAAAATCTTTTTCTGATACTGCTTCCTTTCCCTTTCCCGTCATTTCGTTTTAGATCTATGAGGATTGATATCCTTTTTATCAATCTTGCTAGAATTAGATTTCTAAGAATCTCAGTCTCGCGTATTGTTAACTTTACCTTCACTTTTATCTTCTAGCTTTATGGGTCTATCTTGCAGAGCACTTATGGATGACTTAAAAGAAGAAGGTACGGAAGATTTTGATGACTCTCTATCTTTATCTCCTGATAGAGATGCGATTTATGCGCAGTTTGAAGAACCGAAGTTATTTCTATGCATTATTACTACTGGTAACATTAATTTCAACTACCTAACAAGAATTATCATTCAACACTGGGGAGTGAGAGGTAGGATTTCCCTTGATAAATGAAGTTAAAATCTCTGCGTTATTCAATTTGAAAAAATTGAAGATCTTGACTTAGTTTGGAAGAATAGACCATATCACGTTTTTGGATTTCACATCTTGATTCAAAAATATGAAGATTGTGTCTCTAACCCTAATTTACTTGAAGAAACTGCTTTCTGGGTTAGAATTGAAGGAAATCCTCCTCTGTTTATCAAAGATAGAAATGTTAGAAAAATTGCCCCAATTTTAGGAAAGGATACTGAATTGAGCTTACCTGATCCAGACAAATTCAAAATTGATTCTACTGTTAATAAGCCTCTGATCATTACATATCATTATCAAACGTAATAAAACCCACTAGTATATCACCATATATCCTGATCTAAGATTTAATTAGAAATCTAATCTTTCTTTTTGGGTAATATGGTGGCCTTGGCTGCTTTGGGCTTTTTTACTTTCTCAGCAGGGGAAGGATCAACATCGGTGTTCTTCTTACGCAAAATAACTGGATTGATGTTTGGTAACACACCACCACCAGCTATGGTGATACCGCTCAACAATTTTCCTAGCTCGTCATCATTTCTCACTGCCAATGTCAAATGCCTCGGATTAATCCTTGACTTCTTGTTATCTCTTGATGCGTTTCCAGCTAATTCCAAAACCTACACGACTAAATAACAGTGATAACAGGATCGTTCGCAGGGACGGTATGGTTGACTTCAATGCTTATCAATCAATGAATGATTGCACTTATGAAAGCAGATAAATGATTGATAGTTGATTTGTTGGTTTGTTACTAATTCTAAGTATGAAAGACTAATGTAAAAATACAAATAAATAACTAGACGCAAGTAAATAAAGACTAGACGCAAATATGAGCAGGCAGTACTTGAGAGACGCAAGGATTTCTCCTAACTCTATTTCATTCCATATGTTGTTTAAGGGACAAATTGGTCAATTAACATAGGTCGGGATTTGGGAATCTTCGTACCCCCGTCAGGGTGGACTACGAAGCTATTCTAGGGTGTCACAAACCCCGTCAGGGTGATTATGATCCACCTTCGAATGATTAAGTTAAAAATACCCAATAGGCCATAAGGTTAATTACGCTCGTCAGAGTCAAATAATTCCTACCTTATATTCTGTAATTAATTCTATATCTAAACCCCCCGTCAAAATGATCCACACGCCACTATGTGGAATAGCCTAGATACTAACACCCATTATTAATTAGCTACGTTAATAACAGTAAACAATTGCAAATTACAGAAACATGTAAAAGACCCAATTTGAATTAAATTACTGAAATCCCAAATCCAATCATATGAAATAAAACAAAGTAAGGATTAACCCATTATTCGTTCCCAAGTACTAAATGGAATTAGCTCATAATTAAAGAAAAGACAAAAACTACATTAAAAGAAGAATTCATATTGTTCATAGAAAGAAAATACAAAGAAACCTAATTTCGGATTAGGAATGGCTGAGAATCGGAGATATAGACAGTCTCCAGCTCCGTAACTTCTCCCTTTTTTCTTGCCTTGACTTCTCTCTGATGCTCTGACTTATGAAAATTGAATTGTGTGTAAAATAGAAGTCAAAACCTCTTTTTATAAGGTGAAAAACGGACTTGGACCTAGCTGATAAGTTAAATGAAATATTAAAGGCCCAAGTCCATGATCTAAGCCCAAAATCCCGTAACTGCTGCACCACCTCCACTAAAACAGCTCTAGCCGATTCGTTACAACTCCGAATGACCTCAAATCACTTGCTAAATTTCCGTAACTCGATAAGGAACATAATCTCTTCAAAGGTCAGCGGCTAAATCAACTCGTAAGCGCCTCGAAATCAGAAATCTTTGGCAGGTTTCCAGATTTGCAGCTTCAAAATATAATTCTTTTCGGGATTTATCTTCAAGCTTTGACTCCATATCACGATCTTTGACTTTATTCTCGTGTTCCTCTCCTGGCTAATATTCAAAATCTACAAACTTTTCACTAAAATACACAAGATTACGCGCAAAAGTTTAATAAATTAAAAATACTAGAAATAAAAGGGGAAATTCAGATTATTGCATATTTAGCCCAAAAGTCTATCAAATTAATCAAATAAACACCAAAAATGATGTCTCCCATGGGTATAAAATAAGAACAATTAGGGAGACATCACCTACTCAAATGAATTAGCTAGAAAAACATATAGGATAAAAAAGAACATGAACTAGAACATGTGCAAAAATATGCATCAAATAGAATAGTAGGGATAGAAATTTTCTACTTTGTGCATACTAAATCTTTTGCTTACTCAAGATTTTCTCAAAAGGCTTTTGTCAAGTGAACAATATATCGACACAAAGGTTAGTGAAAAGCAATATATAATAACAGAAATACTACAAAAAAAAAGATGAGAAATAGATTGCATAAAAAATTATTCATCCCAAAAGCAATAGAACGAAATAATGAAAATAGTAGAGTTATTACAAAAAGACATAAGAAGAACTAGCGACATTAAAATCCAAATCTTATCACAAGGCAAAAAACCAAATTTATACAAAAAAAAAGCATAAAACAACCCTTAACATTTTCCAAAATACACGTGTCAGGTCATGTTGCCTCAGGGTGAACGATTCCCTAATCTTGTATAATCCTGAGATCTCCTTAGTATGCAAGAAATATCTTGTCAAAGTTTATCAATATTTTCTTCAAGTTTCTCAAGAAAGTAACTTCGTTCCTAGAATTAGAGTTTGTATTATGTGAAATATAATTGCGGTGAGGGGGATTAGGAAGGGAATATGGAGGGGCATGAATGCAAGGATTTTCCTTAGGCCTACGAGGAATGCCAAGAGTGGACAAAGGAGGACCCTAAGAAATAATTCCATTTGCTACATCATCACGTATTCATTTTTGAAGAGGTTCGGGAAAATTTATTGATTCATGGACTCCAAGATATTCATTGTTGTAAACCCAAATGCCCATTAAATTTAGACAACTAAGATTGATGTTCCAAGCAGATTTAAAAGAATGGGAAAATAAGAGGAATTCCAAGAGAGAAGTAGTTTTCTAAATGATTATGGGTATAAGAGGGCTTTGAGATGATTTTGGGAAAAAGAAAGGTTAAAGAATGGGAAAATAATGAAATGCATTTAAATTCTGTAGAGCGTCTGAAAACGCATGCCGTTTTGCAAGAAACATAATCCCATTTTGTGAAAACAGGAATTTTGGGATTTTGCAATAAGGTCCTTAAAGAAATTGGGTTTTATCCTTTCTACCCCGCACATTTTTCATTTTATATAAGACTTATAAACTAGTGTTCAAAACATGAAAAAACACCCACAAGAACACACATAAAGAATTGCAAGAAGAAGAAAAAAAAAGGATGTTTAAAAACAAGAACTATTAGTTGGAATATGTCAACAAGAAAAGATAAATAAGTTAATAATAACACGATATAAAAGGATTAAAATAAAAGGGAACAGATGTTAATAAGAAATGTTAACTAACAATTTTTTGGTTGATCACCCTCAATGTGAACTTCAAGTGAGATTGATCCTCAACCTTTCTGTTTATGCCCTTACTCTTGAGAGGAGTTTCATGAGCTAGAGTTCTTTCTTATCACTTTGATCATCATAAAGTAATGGCAAGGTCTTCCAAACCTCATGAGCTGACTGATACTCTCTTACCTTTTCATAGCATCATAATGTAATCAAGTTGTAACAAGAAGCAAAGCTTTGAAGTTATTAGTTATCATTCTGTGATCATCGGGAGTATACTCACCATATGTTCTTATTGTCCCTGAGGCCTTATCTTTGTAAGTAACGTATGGCCCTTCTTGGACAACCCTCTGTGTCATGATCAAGATATTTAAGGAAGACTTCCATTTTCCTTCTCCACGATAAAAATAAGTACCATCAAACATAGGTGAGATAGGAATATTATAAGCTTATAAAAGATCAGTCATAATGAACAATAACCTTACTAACGATTACGCTATTCACGTAGAGTAAGACTTTAATACCATTTGTTAGTAGTAGAGGGGGGTGTGGTGGAAAATGGGGTGAACAGGACAATAATATAACATATGACTAATTAAAAATAATTACTCCTAAGCCAAGGTCAATTAAACCCATAATCCAAACACTAAGATATTATTATAAGAATGGTCTTAAGAGTCTGTAAACGTGGAAGCTTATTTCTAGGAGAACTGAGAATCTAGCTAAAGGATGAGCAACCGAAGCAAGTATAACCAAGAAGCATCTATTCAATCAAGATAAGGATAAAGCCTATCTACTAGTTAAGTTACTCTAACTAAGATAAAATTTTAAGACACCTAAGTGAGAAAAGAGTTTCTTACGCTCACTACCAGATACTAAAAGGATTGAAACATAAACAAGATCAGACATATAAGAAAGTAAATGGCGTGGCCTAGGGTGTGATAAAAATATGTATAAATTAGATGCAAATAAACACCCTAAGCTAGCACGGTTCTGCAAGTATGCAGATCGTATGCAAGTTTTAATAAATAAGTAAGACTCGTTCCGCAGAGACTACGAAGGTTAGGCGAATCTTATGCAATAATCAAGTGCAATTATTTAGAGCTAGAACAAATAAAACGCAGAAAAAAGTAAAGACAAATAGATTTTTATTTGGTTTTCAATTAACTAAATTAACTAATAAAGTAAAGACAAAAAATTAAATGCAAGAGAAGAAGTTAGTATGAGAGTTAGCTTGAGTAAATAGCATGTAATCCCCACTAGTTTTGCCGTTCTAAAAATGTAAGGGTGAATTATGTAGTATTTCAATAATCGGTTCCAATTGTGCTAGGTAGTTTTAAATAGGGTTTACCTCTGCAATGGGTAAATAGCATTACACTAAACCATGGTGATTTTCTAGTTAGGTTGATTTGTCAGATCTAAACCGTACACTAGACGTTATGTGCTAGACATGTAATTAAACACCGTTGTCAATGGTGACCTAACTACTAGATGGTAATTCTATATGGTCGCGATCCACAAGAACACAGCATATAAATTCAAACACATAAACAGAGAATAAAAACAATAATTCAATATAAAACATAGAATTCCCAAATTAGATAGATGTCAATCAAAACTAGGGTTCATACATATATGATAAAACTCAAGCTATAGAAATTTAGTTCATACTAATGGAAGAAAAGAAAGAAATTACAAATTCAAAGGTTGAAGAAGACATTATTGATGCACAGCTCCTTCCAGACTTCTTTTCTTGTGTTGTAAGCTTACTCTTGGCTTAGGGTTTCACCAAAGATGATTTTCTAGTGTTAAGAGCTGTATTTATAGTGTATAGGTTGACCTAATCGTTTTTTTGAAGGAAAAGGTAACTATTGGGCTCCTAGCCCAACTCAAATTCGTAGCCCAAAAACATGGAATCAGCCCCGTTTTTGTTTTGGTCCTAGAAGCTTCAAAACTCATCCGATTTACGCGTATGAGTAGTCGAAATTCATCGTCTCGGAAAGATATTTAACATTTCTCTTAACCGTTTCTCCAGATTCCTCACCGATTTTAAGATATAAGCTGATTTGTGGTCGTAGGTGCATAAATTCAGAATTAAGGCAGCTTTTCCTTTTCCATGTTTTTAGCTTTTACTTCCTTATCTAAAATTTCATGTTAATCTTCTTTCCTTTAGCTCTTTGAACCAACTTGGACTCTAATTAATTACCATATATCTCTAAAGCTTCACACTAAATAAATAATTAAACCCAATATGCTCTCAAAATAATAAATAATTAATTCAAGACCCAAAATATGAAAGTGTACTAAATCATGTGAAATCGACCTATAAACTAATAAATACGTCTAAAATGATGTCTCGGAAATAGATTTTATTATCACAAATGAGGAGATATCAGTAAACAAAAGTAATGTTAGCATTATGTAAAATATAAGGGAAATAAGATACGCGAGGATCTATAATCGTTTGATTTCCCCACATCCACTACCTATGGTCTTTACCTTAGGATTTTCAACCTTTTCCACTAAGATCCTTGATATCTCTTACATGTGAGATACGAATCGTTACAAAGAGGTTTTTCCAGCCTAAATCACAACTTACAAACACGAGACTTTTAACCATTATGTCATACTAATGAGTGTATTAATATGTTTCCCATTGTAATACTCAAAGGAATGCCATTTATTGGATCAGATCATTTTCCATTTGTCCTTCAAAAAGACGACACAAAGATGAGTAACAATAGATATTTCATATTCGAATCTAGATGGCTGGAAAACCAATACTGTCGATATGTAGTTGAGAGGTGGGACAGAGGCACAACATTGAACAGTTAAATTTTTTTTTCTCAAAAAGGATGTCACGTGTTTGGCGCTTACTAGATGAAGTAGAAAGGTTTTCATGAATAACCGAGCGTGTATTAAAAAATATCAAATAATACTCACCGCTCTCCAAAACAACCCTCTAAATGAATTAAATCAAGAGTTAATTGTCAATATAAATCGAGAACTGAAATATCTCTGGAATTTGTAAGTGTCAAGGAGTTTGTGGATCAAAAAGGGGATAAGAACACGGTATTTTTCCATACCACCACCACTTTAAGGAGAAATATAAACTGTATATGCAATCTTAAAAATGATAAGGGTAGATTTACTAAATAATCGTCAACTTTGAAGGACATGATACTCAAGTATTATGAAAGCCTGATTGAGCGAAGCCAAGCAACAAATGTTGAAGAAATAGAAATACATACGCCGTGTAAGATCATAGAAAAATGAATGATGATATTTGGTAAAAGAATTCTTTAATAACAATACACCACTAATCAAATTTAATGACACTCTCGTCACTTTGATTCCAAAAAGGTATTATCGAGAGTATGTCAGAGACTTTAAACTTTAGTTACAAAATTATCGCAAAACTTTTGGCGCTCAGGCTTCAACCAATCATGGATGATATAATTTATCTTACTCAGTAGACCGTCATTAGAGGAAGATGCATCCACGATAATATACTGATTTCTTAATAAGTTTATTTCTTTCTTAATAACAAAACGCGATCGAATAAACATTGTGTGGCTGTTCTACTTGATATGGATAAAGTTTACGATCAAGTAAATTGAGTTTTTTTATGCAAGTATTCAAAAATATGGGGTTTCTGAAAAATGGAGGGATTGGATTTTCGACTGTATTTACTATGTTTCCTTCTAGGTGAAGTTTATTGGCGAGAGAATGAAAAAGACAAATTCAAAACAAGGCATTAGAGAAGGAGATATGCTCTCCGCTCCTATTTTCTCTTCTAACCAAAAGACTTATTGGATTGATTAATCAACATTGTAGGGACGGTTATATTAAGGGTACCAAAATTACTAGAAATTATCCTAAACTCACAAACCCTTTCTTTGCGGATGACGTGCTTTTCTCGTAGAAAATAATGAAATTGATTCTTTCAAGAAAAATATTGAAGGATTCTGTCAAGCTTCAAGGCATAGAATTAATCTCAACAGATCAACGATCTTGTTTAGCCAAGGAACTCCATAAAATCTTATTAGGGAAACTTGTGAGTCTCTCGACATTGCAAATATAAAGTATTTGGGTAAATATCTACGATCCCCCTTTACACTGGTCAGATCCAAATTGGCAAACCTTAATTATATTAAGGACAGACAACTGGAAAAATAAGCAAATTGGATTTCTAACCTACTTTTAGATGGTTGAAAATAAATTCTTATTAAGACAGACCTACAAGTATACTTAATTACACTATGACTATCTTTGAATTTCCAAAGATCTTATGCAAGAAAATGGCTTGTTTGGTGGCAAATTTTTGGTGGGACAATAACCTTAGAAAAATTATTCATTGGGTGGCGTGAAAGAAGATTGCGAGGTCAAAATCAATTATAGGAATTGGCTTCAGAAATTTCAATAACATGAATATTGCTTTGCTAGGTAATCAAGCTTGGAGGTTGATCAACAACCCTAATTCTCTTTAGGATGCAAAATTGTCAAAGAAAAGATCTTCGAGCCAGGCTAGCTTTTTTTGTGGTCTTCAATTCTTAAAAAAACAATAAATTTGGAGAGATGGAAATGAGATGTCTACGGATATCTAGGACTGGGAGTACTTATGGATTGGAAAATGAGTGAAGGTGGATAAACCAAAGGATTGTAACCTTAAGGTTGTTGCTCAATTATTCAACAAAGAAATCACTGGTTGGAATTTGTATTTAATAAAACAAGTCATCCTAAAACCATTTATTAATGATGTCTTACGAATCCCTAAAATACAACTGGAGAAGGAGGATTTTCTTATCGAGGCTCATACAAAAGATGGAAATACTCGACTAAAATTGGATACCATACTCTGGTCCAAGAAGACCTGGTCAAGGAAGGAAAATCATCAAGTATGGGTGAAAAATGTAATAGCGAGATCTAGAAAACTGTTTGGAATTGCCAACTTCCCGTCAAAATGTGAGTTTTACATGGAAAATTTGCAAAGGAGCAATCCCAACAAGTTCTAATCTAAAAAATATAAAATTGTCAATAATACGATTTGTGAATGGTGTGAATCCGAGGAAGAGTCAATTGAACATTAATTTCTTAAATGCCCTCCAAGCTGCGCAGTCTGGGCATCATTGACAATGCAGATCAAGATTGATCAGGAATTTCTGAGATCTATAAAAGAGAGAATCCTAAACACAATCCAGAATTACAGTAATAATATATGGGATAAGAGATATATTGGTATGTATATCTTGTGCACGATTTGGTTCATTTGGAAAGCAAGAATGCAAGGTTTTCATGAAAAAAAAGAAGAAATGGAACGTGAAGAAAGTAATATCAAGGTGAATGAAACCATAAACGAACTATTTGGCGACATTACGAGGGGTCTGACACAAGACAAGGGTGTGAATAAGATACAAAAGAAAGATGACTTAAATTATGTTAATTTTCTTCAGGACGATGCAAAAATTATTTGGCTAAATGATGCATCATTTACCAAGGAAGAAGTGGGAATTGAGTCGTTAGCAGTGAACAAAGATGGGAAATCACTCATAAAAGATTCAAGGAAAATCTTGGCGCTTCTCCTAGCTATGAAATCTGCGATCAGGCTTTACATAAAGAGTAGTTCTTTCTACTCGGACAACCTTTAAATTGTTCAAGGAATTCAAAAATTACATGGAATTAATTGGAAAATCCAACCAATCATTGACAATATTTGGATGAACAAATTCCCAAAATGGAAGGTGACTCACATCAAGAAGAGTTACAATAGATCTGCTGATGCACTGACAAAGTGTGTGAGGAAAAATATGATTTATCTCACTGGAAATAATCATCACTGCTGGATAACTTTAACTTTCTCAGTAACTTATGTCGACGTCTCTAAATAGGTTGAGTTTTGTGTGTTGCTTGGAATCTGTGGTGTTTTTTGTTTTTTGTTTTACAATTGCAATGACGAAAAAATATAGATCAATTAGCAAAATAGAGTTACACTTTGTATATAGGCAAAGACCCAATCGAAAAGCATAACATTAGATACAACTCGCCTGACTATCGGATCTATAATCTTATGAGATTATGCCCCAACGGGTCTTGAAGACACTCTTTATGTTCTTACTAAAGACCTCAAATAAAATTTTACACTATAATCCAAAAATCCAATTGCATTTTACCCCCTTTTGTTTTTTATTTCCTATATATACTATTTTTTTTATCATAATTTGTTTAAAACCAGAAAACCTATCCAAATGTATCATTCTCTCTCCTTACTCTACTTTCACCGTAACCCTATTTTCCATTTTCATTAGATTCCTTCACACTCCATGGAGCTGCCGACCTTTGAGAAACCTCGTTGATTAAAGGAGATCCCGTACAGCCAGTAAGATTTCACCACCATATCTCCGTTGCTGTAGGAAATCACCGGTAAAGGAGATGTCCTCCGTTCATGAAGCAGGTTCGAGCTCGCGGAGAGGGAGTAGCAAGCTATGGCGAAGTAGGTGCGAGTACTTTGTTCACGAAGCAGCTCCGAGCTAACCGGAGAAGGAAAAGCAAGCTATTGCGAAGCAGGATTGAGTTATGTACTTTGTTCGACAAGTACCTTCGAGCTCGCCGGAGAAGGAGAAGGAGAAGCAAGACATGGCGAAACAGCTTCGAGCTCTCTTCAAGTTCGTTCGAGATCTGTTCGAGTCCTTCTCCCCTGTTCGTAAAACTCAGACGAGATTCAGAAGGCGGCAGTTGTCTAAGGAAGCTTTGCAGGGAGGTGGGGTAATCTAGTTGCTCCGATGGCGAGGAAGTGGGTTCGATGTTGGCTCCACGTTCGAGATCTGATGTGCTCCGGTGATGATTGTTCGAGGTTGGCTCCGAGGAGGCAAAATGTTTGCTCTGGTCTTCTCACGGCCTGATTTTGTTCCAAATTTTGAAAGTTTTGTTCAATTTAGAAATAGAGAAGAAGAAGAAGAAGAAGAAGACATTTGAGTTGTTCTTGATACTGGGACACTCAGGTCCCTCAATTTCAGGGTATCTCTTGCTAAGTCTTTTTTTTGAAATACTCAATATCTTAATGTATTTTCTAAGTAGCAATATTTTCTTCTCTATATGTAGATATTACACACAAATAAATACTCAGTTTAATTATAAATATTATTAAAACACAATGGTGAAGCAAAAAATATAATTATATAGAAACTAAAGTCTCCTTGTATATCAGGACTCGGGCTAGCTAACGTGTCGGCGCGGACTGGTTCGGTCTGGTCCTGAACGGATCTGGGCCTTACCGGACTGTTCCGGTCCACCGGTTCTCTTTTTATCAGACCGGTCCGGTTCTTAGGAAGGGAAGTTGAGGTTCCAGACCGGTAAGAAGGGTCGGCTTACCGGTTCCGGTTCCAAACCGGTTCTCCTATTGTTTTTTTATTCTTCTTAATAATTTAGGCCGATTTTTTTAAAAAAAAAATTATATTATATTATCTATTTAAAAAGTTATTAAATAATTTTTTTAATTCATACACTAGTATGCTTGAACAATGAAAAAGATCAATATATTCCTAAATATTGTTACATCGTTTTCCCCATCAACAAATAAGTAATGCTAGGTATCACTCAAAAAAGTATCACCTAAACATCATCCATAATGTGGCAGTTAAGTGTTCTAATTATGGAAGAGAGAGAAAAAAGTAAATCTGGAAAGAGAAATTTCATGGTTGGGCCACTTAACTGACATGTTTAGGTGATACCCAATATTACTCTTAACAAATAATATCCCACCCCTAACCAGTTACTAATCAACCCATTAGACCTCAACTGAAAAAAAGAAAAACAACAAAAGACCCACCTTCCTTTCTTACGTACTGTGAACATATAAAACCTAAAAGAAAATACCCATTAGGGTTTATAAATCAATACTCTCTCCTTTCTCTCCCACCTCTTTCTTTCTCCCACTCTCTCATCTCTCATGTACAAGAAATATGTCTCTGTCGTGCTTTTCTCAAACATGAGAAAACCCCGGCTCTATGGACCATTCTCCACCATGTAAACCCAACCTTTCTCTAGTCGAGGATACAACCGTCAATCATGGACCACCGCCTGCCCAGGTAAAGAAGCCACCGCCGTTCATGCTCCATTCTCCACTGCTAAAAAGATACCGTCACCGTTCGTGCTCCATTCTCCTCTGATAAAGAAAGTCGTCACCGTTCTCCACCCACTCTCCTAAAACGGTCTCTGTCGTGTACCATTCTCCATCATTTTCAGAGATCTGCTGTCATGAACACAAACAAAGAGATCTTTTCAGATCTACCGCGGTGAACACAAACAAAGAGATCTCTTCAGATCTGCCGCGTGGACCATCTCTCCCACCCGAGAAAGCTTCGCCACTCCGTCGCCGCCGTGACCATTCCTCCAACATCTTTTAAGATCTGACCTCATGCTAGCGATTAACACAGATAAAGGTAAAAACGTGTTCATTGTTTTTCAAAGATCACTTTTTCTTTTCTTTTTTTGTTTTTACTTTCAGTTAGTCTCTACTGAGTGACAGATTTATATATAGTACGGTTAGGATATGTCATTTGACATTATTTGAGTATTGCATATTATACGAGGACCAAATATGTAAAGTGTTTATAGCATAAATGGAGAAAGAGAGAAAATAATAAAAGGTCGTTAAGATAAAGGTAAAGCAATAAATAAAATTTAGGTCATATTCAGACAATTGAAACTAGTATAGGAAAATATCCTGTACTTTACCAACATTATTTGTTTTCCATTAAAAGACGCTCCTTGAGATTCCAACTGGTCAAAGCACCCAACTACTTGGAGGGTAAATAAGGAAATACACACACGTCTTTTTACCAAACACATTTAATAAGACTGTTACTCGAAAAAACATAGAAAAAACTCAACCTTTCATTTTGTTGTTTCTCGACACATTGCTCAGTGCTGAACCAGAGAAAATGAACACTGAGAAATGTGTCGAGAAACAAACAAAATGAAAGGTTAATTTTTTCTATGTTTTTTCGAGTAACAATCTTATTAAATGTGTTCGGTAAAAAGACGGGTGTATAGTTCCTTATTTCCCCTCCAAGTGGTTGGCTGCTTTGACCAGTTGGAATCTCAAGGGAACGTCTTTTTATGGAAAACAAATAATATTGGGAAAGTACAGGATATTTTGCTATACTAGTTTTAATCGTCTGAATATGACCTGGATTTTATTTATTGTTTTACCTTTATCTTAATGACCTTCTATTATTTTCTCTTTTTCTCTATTTATTCTTTAAACACTTTACATATTTGGTCCTTGTATAATATGCAACACTCAGATATATTCAAATAATATATACTAACAGTACTATATATAAATATGCCCCTGAGTAGAGACTAACTAAACAAATTTGTGGAATAACACAATGATATATATTTAATATATTTTTTGAATGTTAATTTGTAGTTTCCTCTCAAAAAATTCTCATTGACCCATACGATCTCATATTGAAGTATGGCACATGCCCATTTCAAATAGAATTAGGCCCTGTTTGGTTTATGAAAACATTTTCTGTTTTCGTTTTCAGAATACATTTTCAGAAAATGTTTTCCGTTTTCAGTTTCAATATTTTTAGAAAATATGGAAAACGTCAATTTCACGTTCTCTAATATAGCACTGTTTTCATTTTATTTTCCAGAAAACTGTTTTCATTTTCTTTAGCCAAACACGTTTTCAGTAGCATTTTGAAAAATATAGAGAATGAAAACAGAAAACACCCATTATTTTCACGAACCAAACGAGGCCTAAACTTTCTTATTTCAAATCTCTCTTTTTTTTCTTTTTGCAATTAGGGGTAATATAATGCTTTTTTCTAATTTATATACATCTTACAAAATATTTTTTTACCCCATTATGTTTTCTATAATATATTGTTGAATATAAAATTATATGAATAATAATAGACATGATAAGGTATAATTTGAATTTCTTATTCCAAAATATTTTCTTTTAATTTACATATATTTCCAAAAGTTTTTTTTTACCTCAATCCGTACCAAATGAACTATTATGTGGAGGTCTGCTTCAAACTCTCAAATTCAAATTCATTTACATCTCCATCCCCATTTCCTTTTCCCCTTTCTCTCTCTTCCGATACAAACACATAACACACCCATAACACTTATTCTTCACTGTGATAAACCTAAATATAAAAGGTTTAATAGATTTACATACCAAAAAAACTAGAACACTGAGGATAAAGTGGAAAAAATCATTAAAAGCCACTGGAATTCGTATCTTCATAATATTTACATAGACATTATCAACTTATCAATATATCTCATGTGATCCCAATTTGGAATAGACTTAAGAGATTAAACAATAGAAATATCACAAAAGATCTTATGAAAAAGTTTGAAGAGCTAAATTCTCAATCTCATAGTAATTCGGAGGAACACAACTATATATAATTCTGCCCAAATGGAGACTTTTTAGAATAAGGAAGTACTTTATTGGAAAGAAAAATCTAGAATTCAATGGGTAAATTTGGGGGATAAGAATACAACATTCTTCCATAATACCACTAAAAATAGAAGGAAACACAATAAAATTCGTAGAATTATGAAACCTGATGGTACTTGGATTGATAACCAAGGGGAAATTGAAAATCTTATTGGCGAACACTATACTAAATCCTATACTGCAATAGTTCCAAGAAATTATCAACCAATCCTTAACAAGATACAACCTTATGTTACTGAAGCTATGAATAAGATTCTTGAGCTACTTGTCTCAATAGAGGAAGTAAAAGAAGCTGTCTGAGGCCTAAGGAGCAATAAATCCCCTGCTCCATATGACTTCTCAGATAACTTTTACAAGAAACATTGACATACAATTAAATATGAGCTGATGAGAAGTATATCTAAATTTCTATGGAATAAAGGTGATCTTACTTCAATAAATAAAACATATATTACTTTTATTCCTAAAATAAAATCTCCTGCACCTATTGGACATTTCGTAGCAATTAGTTGCCCAAGTTTTAATTACAAAATTATTGCTGCTATATTGGTTAAAAGGCTAAAACCTTTTATGAACAATATTATATCTTATGAACAGTCAACCTTTATAAACACTCGTAATATCACTACTAATCTCCTTATAACCCAAGAAGCTTGTACACTACTTAAAAAACAAAAGAAATTCTAATACTTATGCATCTACTATAAAGGCAGACATCTTTAAGGCTTTTGAAAACATAGAATGAGATTTTTATTTGATACTATGAAGGCAGTTGGTTTCTCTAATCTTTGGATATCTTGGATGGAACAATATGTTAAAACTGCATCTCATGCAATTCTAATCAATTGTAGTCCTATAGATATTCCTAAACCAACTAAAGGACCGAGGCAAGGGGACCCATTGTCCTACTTACTCTTTTGCATTGTAACACAATATCTTCTTGCCCCAATCAAAGATAAAGTGAACAAAAATCTTACCACCGGAATAAAATTGAGTAATTTTTGTCCCAACTTAACTCAAATATTATTCGCAGATGACAACTTATTTTTTCTTAAAGCTAAAAAAATGTATTTCAAAACTTCAAGAATGTGATGAATATGTATAGCTTTGCTTTAGGGCAATGTATTAACCTAGATAAGAGTGGAATCATTTACAGCAAAAACACTCCACCAAATATTGCTCATGATCTCACAAAAAATCTTGACATGAATCATCTATCAGATCTTGGCAATTATTTAGGACTACCCTCTAATTGTGGTAGGTCCAAAACCAAGGCCCTAAACTTGATCATATAAAGAGTGATAACTGAACTTGATAATTGGAACTATAAACTCCTTCTTGAGGCTAATAAAGAAACCTTAATCAATGTTGTAATTTAATCCATCCTAGTTTAAATTATGTCTATATTTAATATACACGATGCAATATTTCATAAAATCACCTATCTTATTGCTTCTTACTGGTGGGGTAACAAAGAAAACACTAGAATTCATTGGAAAATTAGAAATATATGGAAATGCCCAAAATGGAAGGTGGGATGAACTTTAAAAACTTATCACAAATGGATATAACATTCTTATCATCTTCAACCTGGAAATTTAACCAGAACAAAAACTCTATAGCCTATAAAATCATTAAAGGCATTTACTTTCCTCATGAGGATTTTGCTGATGCAAAAATTGGATATAACCCCTCCTGGGAATGGAGAAGCTTACTCATAGGTAGATATACTTACTCAAATGATACCTTATATCTGCTGATATTGTATAACCTATAAAAAGAAATAGGACATATACACAAGACATATATGTATCTTATGCATATATTCACCGATAGACCATAAATCTATAATGTAAAGAAATTTAGGTCATATATTATTATTAAGCGAACGTATAACTTGAAATAAAATAACATATTTGGTATTTAAAATAGTATTTTATGTGCATATTTATAATTATTACATAACTTACCCATTCATTCGTTTAAATTTTTTAACCTCAATGTATTGTAGATTTCAACATATTATACCAAAATCGTATTTTCAAGATTATGAAAAGACCAATAAAAATTTTCAAGATTTTCTGATATTTTTGACATTTTTTCAATTATACCAATAAAATTATTTATATTATATGATAACATGACAACCCTCTTGAAACTCAAATTTGTTTCTCTCGACCATTCAGAAGACAACTATTTATCATGGTACCTGAATACTGAAATCCACTTGGATGCTAAGAACCTTGGGGATACTATCACGTAAGGGAATATAGCCACCGTACATGATCGTGCTAAAACAATGATTTTCATTCACCATTATCTCATTGAAGGTTTAAAAGCTAAACACCTCACTGTAAATATTTACGTGACCTTTGGTAAAATTTGAAAGAGTGATTTGACCACCATAAAATAGTGACAATTCCTAAAACTCGTTATGAGTAAATGCAGCTCTGAATGAAAGATTTCAAAACAATAGTTAGTATATTTTGCCTTATTCAAAATCAGATCCTAAGCAAAATTTTAAGGAGATAAATTCAATGACGGAGACATGTCAGAAAAACATTATGTACCTTTCATGCCTCAGATATGCTTTTACAACAACAATATCGAGAGCGAGATTTCAAAAATATCATGAGCTAATCTCACGCCTTCTTGTATCTGAACAAAATAATGAACTTTTTATGAACAATTATCAATCATGACTTACTGGAATGGAAAGACGTAATTCAGTTCGAATTAGATTCAAGAGTAAATACACTGTTTACCCCCTGAACTTTGGCCCGATTGACAGACTGCCCCCCAAAGTTTAAAATGCGACTAGTTGCCCCCTAAACTTTAATTTCGTGACTCGTTAGTCCTTTTTGCTGTTTTTCGTCCAAATTTTCCGTTAATTTGCAGCGTGCATTACACGCGCGCGTGGACTAGTTGCCCCCTACTTTTTGCCCCCTAAAGTTTTAATTTCGTGACTAGTTGCCCCCCAGTTTTTTTTTTAAATTGTTAATTATATCCTTTTTTTAAAGATGGGTATTTTGGGTATTTTACACTTCTTCTTCTTTAGTGGAGAAAGTTTGATAAAAAAAATCTTCATGAATAAACTCTTCATTAATTTCATACCCTTCTTTCTTTAAATTCTTCTTCCAATATTCATTAAACTTGACATCCAATATTCAAAACGCAAGATCTTTTCGTTTTACTTTTGTAATTCGAGTCAAGGTTTTTGCTACAATACATTGTACATTTGGTATTGATTCTTGATATTGTCAACCTAAACGTGAACATGTTATGTTTCATTATATCAATTTTTGTAAAACCAATGGGAGACCCAAAAAAAAGTCACCCAAAAAAAAGTCACGATTTGTATCAAATTTTTAATCTATTCTTTTTGGTATTGATTTTCAATTAAATGAATGATATATTCAAGAAAAATATACAAAAATTAAAGAAGAAAAGTAGAAAAATTACAGATCTAAGTGAGAAAATAGAAAACCTTCGATGTTGGGTATTGTTACAAAACCGTACCTGGCGACAATGAATCTGAGAGATCACGAAGCAAAGAAAATGGGGTAGCTGTTGCTAACGTGCGCCAGGAAGACCGACAGGGAGAAAGGAAGAAGATGAGACTGGATTTTTGTATTAATTATAGCGTAATTTAGAAGCTCGTAGTGGTGATCTAAGGTTTGAAGATTTGAAGATTTAGCGATTTGAAGATTCGAAGATTTAAAGATTTAAAGATTTGAAGATTTAAAGATTTGAAGATTTAAAGCTTTGAAGCTTTAATCATGGAGAAGAAGCTTTGGAGAAGAAGATCATGGAGAAGAAGTTTTGAAATACCAAATTTGCCCCTGTTAAAATGATTTTTTAAATAATTAATTTTGAAAAAAAAATTCAGGGGGCAACGAGTCAAAATAATTCTGAAAAAAAAGTTCAGGGGGCAACGAGTCACGAAGTTAAAGTTTAGGGGGGCAACGAGTCACGAGTTAACGGCGCGTGGCACCCATGCTGCGAGTTAACGGAAAAAATTGACGGAAAATGGTCACAAGGGGCATCGAGTCACGAAGTTAAAGTTTAGGGGGGCAACTAGTCGCATTTTAAACTTTGGGGGGCAGACTGTCAATCGCGCCAAAGTTTAGGGGGGTAAACAGTGTATTTACTCTAGATTCAATTGCAAAACGTGAAGTTTTTGGACCTATAGTTCAAACCCCTGAAAATGTAATCCCCGTTGGCTACAAGTGGGTATTCATACAAAAATGTAATGATTAATAATGAGATTGTAAGGTATAAAATGTATGACTTGTAGCACAACGTCCCTCACAGAGACATGTGATTGCTTATGAAGAAACACATTCTCCCACAATGGATGCAATTACTCTTATATTTTTCTTAGTTTGACAGTATCTGAACGACTTCATATGCATTTGATGGATATGGAAACAATTTACCTTTATGGATCAATCGATGGTGGCATTTTTATGAGTATCCCTCAAAAAATAATTTTTCCTTAGCATATAACACATACCTCAAGAAATTACTCAATCAAATTTCAAAGATCCTTGTATGGATTAAAATAAATATGGTACAATATTCTTAGCACATACTTTCTCAAAGAAGAATATGTTAACTATCGCATAATTTCATGTGTTTTCATTATATCTGATTTTGGATATTTTATTATTGCGGTTTACGTCAAATCATTTATAGGGGCTCTTAAAGAGATCACAACAATGACTAATTTATGCAAGGAATTTGAGATGAAATATCTTCATAAAACAAAAGTTTTCCTTTGACTTGCAAATTTAATATTTGTCATTCAATCATTTTATACTGAAAAACTCCTTAAGTGATTCAACATGGATAATATCATTCATTAAATTTTTCAGTGGTTGTACATTCACTCAATTCACAAATGAATATTTATTTTTCATGTGATGATAACAAAAAAATCTTGGTCCAAAAGTACCATATTTTAGTGCAATTGGTGTATTAACGTATCTTTCTAAAACACCCATCCAAATATTTTCTTTAGAGTAAATTTGTTATCAAGAATATAGTTTAACACTAGTAATGAGACATTAAACACATATTTGGTTATATTTGTGGGATACATGCTATGTGATTACTATATCCAAAACATCAGAAATACGAATTGATTGGTTATGAAAATGCCGAATATTAATCAGACTCGCATAAAGGAAGATCACAAACCAGATCTTTGTTCACCTTTGGGAGCACTGCTATCTCATGGGGCTCCACAAAACAAATCATTGCAACTACATCTTTAAACCATGCTGAGATACTAGCATTTCATGAGGCAAGTCGGAGAAAAGTTTAGTTAAGATCATTGACTCAACATATTCAAGGGCAATGCAATCTTTCAACAAGCAAACAAAGTCCAACAATATTATAGGAAGATAATGATGTTTGTATCGTTAAGTTAAAGGAGACTACATCAAAGGTGACCGAACCAAGCACATCTCACCAAAGTTTTTCTTTACACGTGAAATCCAAAGAATTGTGAAATATATGTTCATTGAATTCGCTCAAATGACAATCTAGCTGATTTCCCCACATATTACCTACATCTATATTTAAGAAATTGATACGGAAGATTGTCATGTAAAAGTTTTAAAATCTTTCTTCAGATACCGACAAGAAGCGAAAGACAAATACGACTACACTCGTTTCTTTTATCAAAGATTTGCCCTAATAGGATTTTTCTCATATAAGTTTTTAATGAGATAGAAGCATATAATTTTCTTTTCACTAATTTTTTTCCCTACTAGGTTTTTTAAAGTAAAGTTTTAACTATATATATTATTAAAGATAAAATATTCAAGGAAAGTCAATAAACCTTTAAGTAAATATTTAATTTAACCCATTAACTTTTCCGTTAAGATTTATGATTACTATTCTCTAGGGTTTATATAATCTTTAACCCATACATTGATAATCAATAGAATTATATCTCCGGCCTTCATAACTATAAGAAATTTTTTCTTGTTTCTCTTTAAGAAAAAAACTGTGTTTTCATTTTCAATATAAAAATAAAAGGCACAAACAAAAAATATTTCATCACAAACCAATTCATGTAACAGGATGACATGCTATTCGACTAAAAAAACAGGATGACGGGTTCTAGGATATACAAGAAGCCCCGCCTACCGTAACTTTTTTCCCTATTCTACCAAATTTTTATTTAGAACTTTGATATATAGGTTAGGGATATTAGGTAAACGTTTTTGGTTGAAAAATTACGTGGATTGTGGAGCTATGGAGGCGACCTCTGTCACTGATTTGCCAAGTGATATATTGCAAAAGATAATGGCAAAGCTCAGTTTGGCTGATCAATTTCGCTTGAGAGAGTTTTGTATTTCAAGGGGGATTTGTATAATTATAATCATTTGTCTTTGGTAGTTTACAATGTAGCTTCTAAGAATTTTAATTCCACTTCCATACGTTGGAGAACTCAATTTGCGTATGAAAACTTGGAGTACTATTACTTGTGGAATTAAATGGGGAATTGCTAGTGGTATGCGGAACCAATGGTGATAAATGGGGGATATTTACGTTTGATAGAACATATAAAAAGTTAGTTGCAAATAATAGTTTACCTAATACTGCCTTGTTTGTTGCTCGTAACTTGATTTCTGTTCCAGCAACTGGGAAGTTTAAGCATATGGAGAACACGATCTTTTACTATAAGCCTTATGATAAGAAGAGTAAGTTTTACAGCGTCATAGATGGAAAAAGTTATGACTGTGAGGGTACTGATCAATATGAATAGTTCATGAGCAAACATTGTTCATCAGGATATTGGATTGATTATCCTCCCCATATAATATCAAAAGTGTAGAATTGAATCTCAGATATGTTTCCAGGAATGTCATGTAGTGTCATTTGTTACTTGCTCTATTTTTCTTTGTTATAGGTTTGTGTTTATGATTCACTAGATTGTTAGTTGAAAGGAATTATTTAGTCTCTCTAAGGTTTTCAAATTAAGTACCTCATCGTTAGTTTATTTGTTTGAACTTCGTTAATTTTGTGTTAGAATGGTATAAATCTCTTCATCCACAACTGATTTACTATTTAACTTAGTTAATTTTTTTTACCTTTCACTAAAGAAATCATAGTGTTGCCTAATTGCTAAAATGACCTTCTGGATCTTTAGAAAAAGAATATCCCTTTTCCCTCAGATCTAACTTCTAAAGAATGTGTTTTCCTTTTTTTGTTTTCCTACAAGATTGGTGAAATTACGTTGAGCACCTATAGTAATGGTTATGAAAAATGGTTTACTACATCCCGGTTTCGATTAGAACGTCTTTCATCTATTAAGGCATGGTGTATCTCAAGGGGGTTTGTATTGGTATGATCATCCTCCTCTTCAATCTATGGTGTTGTTCATCGGCATTAGAATTCCTTTGTTACTATGACAATGTGAAGTACTACCTTGTGGAGTCGAATGAGGGAGTTGCTACTAGTATGCATAATTGAATGAGTTAGTTGGTATGCGTGGGATATAGACATTCGATAGAGCATCTCCTATAACTATCTATAACTAATACCAAATACAAGACTGAAGATTGATGTGGAAGAAATTATTTGAGAGCTGATCTCATCGCTTTCCTGAGATGGTTAATGTTTACATTTATATCTTTAAAAATTTAAGAGAGGTAAATCGTAGGAAGTGTTTCAATCAACTAAGATCTAATAGTTGTCACCACTAACCTTAGCATAAGAAAAAATCTGTTTCGCCAAGATTCGAACCACACCCCACAGGCTGTCAGCAAGACAATCACTACAGTTATGCCTTGGGGGCCTAATAACAGTATCTTAAATTGTACTTGAGGAGTCTGGTAAACTGATAGAGGAAGGTATATACAAATGTTCACAATCTCTCGTTATTATTCCTATGATTTTGGAAGTATTAGGGGATAAAATGTGTGGAAATTTCTTCATCATCATTGAATATTTGATCTTTAATAAAAAATGCATTTACCTATATTTTAGCTACTGACCCACATAAATTCAATCAAACAACACCGAAGCCCACCAATTCATCAAATCAAACTTGCAATTAAACAGTACAACTTATACATTTTAATTGTATTCTTTCAAAATGCAAAATCTTTTACTTAACAAAGATACAGAGACTATTGATTATTAAAAGTTTACATTTTTTGAATCATATCAAGTAGCTTAGGATGTTTAAATATGATTTCATAAGTAGTTGCATCTACTGAGAAACCATGTTTTCTCATTTCCTTCACAGTTTCAATTGCCTCTTCATACTTTTTATTCTTCATAAACCCTCGAATAATAATGTTGTAGGTCACACTATCAGGAGAGAAACCATGTTCCTTCATACTTGAAACCCACTCTTTTGCATCTTCCATCATTCCTCTGTGACAAAGTCCACCTATAATGTGTTATGATTATATATATCAGGCTTCAAACCTTTGTTTGATAGCTTGTAAAAAACATCTAATGCAGCATCAAGTTGGCCATATTTACATAATCCATGTATAATAGTATTATATGTCACAATGTCAGGAGTTATATTACTACTTTCCATGGAGACTAATAAAGACATAGCCTCGGTAAAACGTATATTATTGCACAATCCGTTTAACATTGTATTATATATCACAATGTTAGGAGTAATATGACTACTTTCCATTGTACTTAACACCCCCACAGCTGTTTCGACGATGCATGCATGTCAACATTCTTGGACATGAAATAGAATCTTTTCACCACACCGATTGTCACTCCTCCAGATCTGAGCCTTTCGTTTGAGGTCATCTGAGATGCAAGGGATCTTGTTATGGGTGTCATTTTGGATCTACTTAACTACAAGATTTATAATACAAGTAAGACTTTCACTGCAACACAACTGAATTACCTTAGGAGAAAAAGGACACAAAGCCGAGTTTTATTAGATGGGTATTGTTGCTACAAGAATTTGACTTGGAGATTTCAGATAAAAAAGGGAGAGAGAATCAAGGTGTTGATCATTTGTCTCCCCTTGAAGGATTGAAAGTCAACACTAGAGTAGAATTGGTCAATGAGTTATTCCTCATAACTCTTTATTTTGGATAATGTTATTGTTCCTTGGTATGCAAATATAATGAACCTCATAGTGAGTGGAGCATTCCTAGCAGAACGTAACTTACAATAGTGACAAAGGTTGATTCACTAAGCGAAGTAGTATTTCTGGGAAGATTCATACCTATTCAAGGTATGCAGTGATAATATGATTAGAAGATGTGTTAATGAGAGGGAGGTCCAAAATATCATTGCCAATCTTCATTGACTTGCCATATGAGTTCACTTCAAGGGAAATAGAACCATATTAAAAGTTCTTAAATCCAGTTGCTAATGGCCCTCCATTCACACAGATTTCCATGGGTATGTACAAAGCTGCAAGAGATGCCAATTTATCAGAAATATATAAAAAAATATACGAGTTACCACTCAACAATGTGTAAGAGGTAGAGATATTTGATGTTTGGGGAATAGATTTCATGGGACCATTCATTCCATCCCATGGGAATCTTTACATCTTGCTAGCAGTAAACTATGTTTCCAACTGGATGGAAGCTATAGAAACACCAAGGAACAATGCCAAGATTATGGTCAAGGTTCTCAAGACCAATATATTTTGAAGACATGGTATGTCATGGGTTCTAATCAGTGCAAAAGGTACACAATTCATCAATACTCTATTGACAGCTGCTCTCCTTAAATCGGGGTTGAGACATCATACATCCACCGACTATCATCTACAGACAAATGGTCAAGTCAAGGTCTATAACAGAGAGATCAAATATGTTCATGATAAGATGGTGAACAAAACACGGAAAGATTGGTCAACAAAGCTTGATGATTCTCTATGAGCTTATAGAACAACATTTAAAACACCATTGAGAGCGTCTACATATCACATGGTCTATGGAAAGGCATGTAATCTTCCTTTTGAGCTTGAAGCTTGAGCTTACTGGGCTATAAATATCCGAATCTAGATGAGCGATTGGCGGGTAAAAAAAGATGATGCAGTTGAATGAGTTGGACAAATTTTGTTTCCATGCCTATGATAACTCGCGTCTCTACAAGGATAAAACAAAGAAGTTGCATGACAAGAGAATCCACATGAAGAAGTTTGAGGTAGGAAAACGAGTGCTCCTATACAATTCCAGATTTGAACTATCGGAGGAAACTCAAGTCCCGTTGGATAGGACCGTACATCATTATAAAAGTCACACCTCATGGCGTGATAGATATTGATCATCCAATTGAGCGCCAAATCTTTACAATAAACAGACAACGATTGAACATATATCATGAGAGTTGTGACATGACAAGAAGGGATGTTGTGTACCTCCTTGAAGCTGAGTCACTTGAGGTAACACGTCGTACTTAATTGACGTTAAACAAAAGTGCTCTTGGGAGACATCTCATGTTTAAATTATGTCTTAGTTAATTCTTCGTTTTGTAGTGTATAATATCCTATGTTTTATGTGTATCAATGTATATTAAAGCTAAAAGGAAAGAAAGTATAGTGTTTTTTGTCTCGATAGTCAAATAGTGAGTTTGGGGTGAAATCAGAGGAGAAAACGAGCTACATCAGTGCTAGATGTGGTGTACCACACTAGGGGATGGTATATCGCACCCTAGAGTGTCAGGATAGTATTGCCAGACGGTTGGAATTAATTTACACACCAAGATATTTTGCGGTATACATCACAAGATGACTATCACGACGTGTGCCAAAATAAATACTTGACAGTGTCCAAGCCGAGAGCAAGGTCAAGACGCAGTACATCATGTCTTCCATGCGATGCACCACACCTATGTATTGACGATTACTATGTCGACAAAAAGAGCCTACCGTAATACGGTATTCCCAAGGTAACATGGTGTGGTATACCGCTCAACGTGATGTTGTGAGGAGTAAACGAGTCCTTATGAACATCAATTACTACAAACCTCCTCCAACTTCTGTAGAACGTTAAAGTCAATCCCAAAATCCAGTAAAATACCATTGAAGATTGATCAAACATTCATAAACACACCAAACACCAAATCATCATCTCCATTCTATAGAAACACATAAACTTCATCAAATCAGTCACATATCGCCACAAAACACCAAAGATTACCAATTTTTCAAGAATTTCTTCCACCACAAGTAATCATAATCCTTATGATATTATTCATAAACCACCATCCAAACACCACTAAATATCCTCCTACACACAACAACCTAAAGAAACACAAAAAAAAAATTAAAATCCAAAGAATAATTCATATTGGTGCATCTTTGAGTTGTGGGTTAGTTGAGATGACAAGGTAAAATGATGTGTTAACTTTCAAGAGGAAGAGACAAGACATGGGGAAGAATAGATATTTACTTAAGGCAACAAAAGAACGAGAAATCCTCATCGGTGAGTTGCATGACAAGAAAATAAAGGCGAGGTACCTACGCGACCGAAAGAAAATACTATGAAAATGTGATTACCGGCTGAACCAAATAAGAAAGAACCAATAGCCAATGATCGTGGTTTATCCTTTACTTCATAAAAAGGACCAATTATCTATAAGTTCTAGATACTTATGTGGGTGAGGATAATGTTAACAAAGTTGAACATCATAGAGGAGAATCAATTCACCATCATCGATCACCGAGTAAGGTTAGACAAACAAGTAGACAAAATCATTTCCATGGTTGTGAAAGGATCGAAGAAACATGCTGATCACAAATTGGATGGCTCAATCGCCTAAAGAGTAATGTTTCATGACCTCTCTAATTAATTTCTTATGTGTCAGTGTAGATTATTTTAAATTTTTTTATTCATTGATTCTTTTCGAGCCATAGGGACACGACTCAATTTTGAGTTGGGTGTGGGGATTCGTTGTTCTTCATTCCCATTTTATGTGTTTAGGTAAAATTTAAATTTTTTAGTTGTGTAATTAGGTGTAGAATATGGATAACAACCTAGAAGCATAAACTTTATTGAGTTAATGATATAATATTAATATGTTTATGAACTAGTTATGTTGTATACTTAAAGTACGAAAATGAAAACACACCATGAAAGGATTAGTAAGCAATGTGGTAGAAGTAAGTTTTAACTTAGAGAGAATTCATGGTGTGTAGAATGTGACCTCCAAGCTATTTGAGATCCAAGGTAAGAAAGAAAATAAATCGCATAGCTAGGAAGATTATTAAGGCGGTTCGTTGATAAACTCTTTGTGCCTTCTAGCATGCTGAACAAATATTAATTGAATGCTTATCCATCTCAACCCCTTTCTAGCTTTTCATAATCCTTTTATTAGCCACATTGTAAGTCATAACCTTATATTGTAGGACTTTTCCATATGACCCACACTCAAATCGCGATACTAAGACACTCGTCTTTAGCTTTAGCTTATGGTGGTGGCTTTGATAATGGGAAACATCATTGGGTGGGTTTTTGAGCTTATAAATATATGTGCTATGTTGATGATGCACTGTTATATTGTAACCCTTTTCCAGGGTCTATTAAAAAGGAAAAATAGAGTATTGAAAAGAAAAGAAAAATTATGAAAGAAGTAGCATGACATCTCACATCACAAAGAGTGTCATTGCTAACTTGAAAAAGAAAATGAATATGAAAAAAATTGAAGAAAAGGATCGGCAAAGTAGAATTTTTTACGTAATCATCATGATTTGTAATTGGGTTATTGGAGGTGCTAGTTAAGACCATTGATTGGGTTGAGTGAGAACATATTTGAGTGTAAACTCAAGATCTAGGTCAATTTGTTTATGGCTAGTGAAGAGAGAGCCAAAAGTTCACTCTATATTATCCAAATATACGATCATACCGTCCTTAAGCAAACATTACAACCTTAAAGACCTTATGGTTCTTAACTAAGTAATATATAAATAATTAAACTCATATAGAGTAGTTAAGTAGACTATTAGATACTTCGTTAGGATCAATGAACACCCGATAGCCACCATATCGGACTAAGCGAAAAACATATCATTCTTGCATTGCAAATCTAGTTTAATCTTGAAATCATGTTGTGTTGATTGTTTGTCTTATAAGTGTATGTATGGTTTAGTTTGTAAATATTATTACATGAAACTTGCTAGGTAGTTTCTTTGGGATCATTCTTTACATTCTTTCTCTCTCATGCTTATATGACTTAGTTGATATAGACTTACCTATTAGTTTTTATTTCTTATTTTGTCGGGACGACAAAACTTTGAATTGAGGGTCTTGGTGTTTCTATTTATGTGATATATTAATCTAGCCACTAGAAATAATTTTAGGGGTATTTAGGACTTAGTTGAGGGGTTTTTCCCATTATTTGATGTTGTACACTTTCTTGTCTAATTTCAGTATTTATGTTACTTTTAGAGCTTTTGTGCGTAATTTGTGTGTTATGTGTGTAGCTTTTAGGTACTTGGATTATATGATACTCCAAGGCAAAGATAATAAGTCAAAGAAACAAGATCACCCCTTAGTCATGCCAAAAAAGGAAGATTCAAACACTTTTAGAAAGTGAAAGCATGTGTCAGCCAGATTTGGAAAGTGAATTGTTCGAGTTACCACACAATATTGAAGAAGATTCTAGAGAAGCTCTTTGGAATCTAGATAGAACTCAGAGAGAGGAGCTTGTTGGAATCAACGGTTCATGATTTGGAGCTTAATTGAGAAACTTATTGATGTCTCCTCATTTGTGATAGATTTATATTAGGATGCGACATCATTTTTAGTGATTTAGAAGTCATAATAGTCGTTTTTCTTGAGAAATAGTGCACTTTCCTATTTTGAGTCTTGATTTAGTAAAATAATATTTTTAGAGCATATTGGGTTTAATTGTTTATTTAGTGTGAAGCTTTAAAGATAATTATGGAGATTAATTAGAGTCCAAGTCAAAGACTATAAGATATGGAAATAGATAAGCATGGTAATTGGAGATAAAGGAAACAAAAGCTAAAATCATGGAAAAGGAAAAGCTGCCTTAAATCTGAATATCTGCAGCTACGCCTAAAGAAGTGGTGATAACTCCAAAACCAAGCCGATTTTGAAAGATTCCTTTCATAGGGACGTAGATAATTCTGTGAGGATTCTTTTGGTATCTGTGAGGAAAGAAGAACAAAAATTTTCGGAAAGGCTGAAGCAGCGGTGCGGTATACCAGACCTCAGCCACGGTGTACCGCAGAGGAAGAAAACCCGTACCACGGGTAGATGCCACGGGTTTTATACCGAGACGAAAAAAAAATCACATCGATGGGTCTGGTATACCGGACCACATGCGCGGTATACCGCAAGTCCAAAAACCCGTGCCACGGGTAGGTGCCGCGTGTTTTATGACGAGACGAAATTTTTTGGAGCAACAGAAGCTTCGGTATACCGCACCATATGTCTGGTGCACCGCAGGTCGCCGCCAGAGAGAGAAAGATGCGGGTTGGAGCTTATAAAAGAGGTATAATGCTTATTATTCCGAATTTACAAAACCTCAAGCCTCTCTTTCTTCTCCAAACCTCTCCCAACTCCATTGAAGCTCATAAAAACCTTCACCAATCATCAAAACACTCCCCAATCATCAAGAAAAACACATCAAATCTTCTCTCCACCTCATTACAAACGAGATTCAAGCAACCAATTCTCACCAAACACATTAAATTGAAGAATCAAGAGCTCAAATTTCCAAAATTCATCCTACAATTTCTTAAATCCAAGCCAACCCATCACAAATTCACCTTACCCACATAGAGATTCATCATCCATTCATCTTTCCTAAAGCCAAATCAAGCTTGTTCAACCAAATATTCATAAGTTCAAATTTCAAGAGTTGTTAAAGCTTTTGAGTTGGGGGTTAATTGAGTATGACTAATAGAACAACAATATTAGCTAACAAGAGGGAGGTGAAGAAAAGCAAGGTATTGGTTTCAATTGAGAAGAAATCAAATAACAAAGGTTCTAGTTCTAAATGAAAGGGTAAAGACGATGCTGAAGATGGAGGTACGATGACTTTGTTTAATCGTAATGGTAAAAAGCTCTACTTTTATGCAAAGGAGAAAACACAACTTCCACAAGATCCTACACCCAAGTAGAAAGAGGAAGCTTTAAAGGCCTTAAAAGCTTCTGAGAAACAATTAAAAGAACTACCTTTTGCTTATGAGAAAGTATTCGAGAAAGAAGTTGGTACAGGAGAATACAAGAGATTCTTAGAGCTTGGTGCGAAATTGGGTTGGTCTATGTTCATGGTAAGACGTTCTGAATTATGTCATGAGTTAGTTTTGGAATTCTATTTAGGCCTCTTTAGCCGAGATAGTAAAGGTTGTGTTCCGATTAGAGGAAAGCTAGTTCCTTTCACAGTTGAGGAGATTAGAAACCACTTCAAATTTAAGAAATTGAAAGGTTATTGCAAATATGATGAAGCGGTTGCTAAACAAAAAATCTCTGATGAGGAATTAATTTTTGAGCATGTTTTAGACAAGGAGAAAGTGAAATCACATAAGGGAGAATTGAAGGCACCTTGGCCTTACAAATATCTTCAATCGGATGCGAGAATTTAGCACAGTTTCCTTATTCCTAATGTCTTTGGAAACACACGAACTTTGGATGTGACTATGAAGAACGCTCTACTTTTGGATTGTATTTTGAGAGGAGAAGAAGTAGATGTGGCACAGTTGATCTATGAGGAGGTGATGCGATTTTCGGTCTCTCCCAAATCAGTTTATAATGTCAAATTTCCGACTATGATCACGTGTCTTGTGCGAAAAGCGAATGTTACATTGGGTGAAGAAGAGAAACTCGAGTTTAAGACGAGTTATATTGATAATGCTTGGATCAAAGATGTCTTTCGAAAAGCGGGTGTTACGCAAGTGTCGAAAGAAGAAAAGGAGCAAGGTTGGCAAGAGAAGATGGATAAGCGTTTAACGAAATTCGAAGCATCTCAAACTTCCTTAGTCAATGATGTGGCACAACTCAACGCTAATCAAGTGCACATCATGAAACTCCTTGAGCAATTAACGAAAGATCAAGCAAATCCGACCTTGGATGTCAATAATGCGAGGCAATAAGCCTCGAGAGTATGTTCTCTTTCTTCCTTACCATTTCTGTAAATGCATTTATCTGCTAATTTAAATTTCTGTTTCGAGTCTTTTTCGAGTCGTGGGGACACGGCTCATTTTTGAGTTGGGGGTGTGGGGGATTCGTTGTCTCTCATCTCCATTTTTCTGTTTTTAGGTAAAAATTAAAATTTTTGATACATGGGAATTAGATGTAGAGTGTGTTTAATAGCTTAAAAGCATAAGCTCAGTGAATTAATGATAGGAAGTAGTATGTTTATGAGCTATGTTATTTGTATGCTTTGAGTATTTGCAGGAAAACACACGTTGATAGTAAAGAAAAGATTAGTGAGCAATGCGATAGAAAGTATGTTCGATCTCAGGGAACCTTGAGAAGTGTGTTGGCCGTGAGACCAAGCTAGTTGACAAACCATTTGATGAAAGTGCTAAAGTAAGAAATTAACGAAATTACATAGTGTAGAAAGTGATTAAGGCGGTTCTTTCATGTTTAAAGCCACTTAAAGCCTTTTTATACCTTCTCACCTTGTTATTTTGATTTTATATGCTATATCCTTCTCAGCCCCTTCTAGCCTTTTTAAAGCTTTTTATTTAACCACATTATAAGCCATATCCCTTTAGATTATAGGACTTTTCCATATGACCCGCACTCGAATCGCGATGCATAGACAGTTGTTTTAGAGCTTGAGTTTGAGGTGGAGGGTCCACCATTATGGGAATGTTATTGGGATGGGATTTTTGAGCTTATTTATTGTGCTTTATATTGATGATGATTCACAGATTTTCATTGTAACCTTTTGCCGGGGTAATAGTGAATAGAAAAGAAGCTACGAGCTAAATTTGCCAACAAGGGCATTAAAAGAAATAATATATATATGAAAAAAATAGTGTGATATCTCAACATTAAAAAGAGAGTCGTAGCTATAGAAAAAATTGATTTGAAAAGAAAAGGAAATATATATATTCGGACCGGCAAAGTGGAATTTTATGTGAACATCTTATGCTTTAATTGGGTTATTGGGGATGCTAAATTGTTCATCAAGGAATTCATTGGGTTGAGTGAGAAACGTTTTATGAGAGTAACTCAAGCTCTAGGGCGATTCGTTGATGGCTAGTGAGGAGAGAGCCAAAAGCTCACTCCAAATTATCCAAATATACTATCATACTGTCCCTAAGCCTACATTACAACCTTAAAGACCTTTTGATTCTTTGCTATGTAATTGAGAAGTGATTGAGCCATTATAAAGTAGTTAAGTGGACCTTTGAATACTAGTGAAGTTCGATAAACAATCTATAGCTTTCTTGGGGAACTGAGTAAAGTCCCAATCCTTCTTACATTGCAAAACTAATATGATCTTGAATTCAAGCCGTGTTCACTGTGGATATGAGAAGTGTACAGGTATGTAGTTTATGAATATTATTGTATGAAATTTTCTGAGTTGTTTCTTTAGGTTTATTCTATATATTCTGCTATGTTCTTCCCATTGTGTTGAAAATTCCATAAGTGTGTATTTATAGACTTTCCTTTGTTTTTATCTTTATTGTATCGGGACGATACAACTTTGAGTTGGGGGTCTTGATGTCTCCTCATTTGTGATAGATTTATATTAGGACGAGACATCATTTTTAGTGATTTAGAAGTCATAATAGTCGATTTTCTTGAGAAATAGTGCACTTTTCTATTTTGAGTCTTGATTTGGTAAAATAATATTTTTAGAGCATATTGGGTTTAATTGTTTATTTAGTGTGAAGCTTTAAAGATAATTATGGAGATTAATTAGATTCCAAGTCAAATACTACAAGATATGGAAAGAGATAAGCATGGTAATTGGAGATAAAGGAAACAAAAGCTAAAATCATGGAAAAGGAAAAGCTGCCTTAAATCTGAATTTCTGCAGCTACGCCTAAAGAAGTGGTGATAACTCCAAAACCAAGCCGATTTTGGAAGATTCCTTTCATAAGGACGTAGATAATTCTGTGAGGATTCTTTTGGTATCTTGTGGGCTAAAAACCGACCAATAACGAAGAAGATATGCTCAAAACAAGTCAGCAGTAATTATCTTTATTTCCATACGAATTTGAGTTGGGCTTGGAGTCCATTACTTAACCTCTCCTTCAAGAAAACGAATTAGGTCTTCTAAACACCTATAAATACACTCTTATATCACTTGTAAATCATCCTTGCCTCATAGTAATTAGTTCTTAAGGTTTTATTCTTCCAGTTTATTGTAGAGAGCAAGATGATGTCTTTTGTAATTTCTTTTAGTTTATTTCCTTCAGGTATGAACTAAACTCCCCATAGCTTGGGTTTTGCATCATGTATAATCTATGAAATCTAATCCATCTAAATTTCTTTGGGAATTACATGTTTTAATTTGATATTAGCTACTTACCTTTATATTTGTTTATGTGTTTTGATTTGTTGCCTGTCCTAGAACTGATCACTTTAGGCTTTATTAATAGTAATTAGATGGTCACCTTAACTGGGTGTCTAATTATTGAAACACCACATAACATCTAGTGTCGATATTAGTCCTGACAAAACCGATTCTAACTAGATAGCCATTAGGGTATAATTTAATCACTATCACCATGTATGGAAATTGATTGCTTAGGGCCCTAGTGGCGTAGGATAACCCTATTTGAACCAGTCTCGTGGTGTGTCCGTAGCCCCCTTAGTCGCTCTCAAGGTCTAAGGAATGGGAATTTAGAATCATGACTAAGTATACAAGAGCTAATATTCTCCCTTATTAACTAGATCTAATAGATAGAATTAGAAGGATTAGTGCATACTAGCAAAACCTAAGCTATATTTCTCATCTCATATTCTTCGTATTTTATTTTATTGTCTTTATTTTCTTAGTTTTAATTAGTAATTTCGAAATCTATTCCTTTAATTTTCTGTCTTTTAATTAATTATTGCTTACTCGTTATTGTTACCTATCTGACTAGCACACTTAAGTCCCTGGGAACGAACTCAACTTACTAACTAAAACTTGCATATGTCCTGTAATACTTGCAGTACTGTGTCTGTCTAGGGTGAGAGTGCGTAGTTTTCTAGACTTTATTTTATCATATTTTTATCACACCCTAGGCGACACCACTTATTAAATTTTCCGCTGTCGTGGTTCGAACCAACTCCCTCTTTAGTAAAACGTTTTTGGGTTGAATTTGGTCATTTAAAAGAGGCCCACAACCCATAAAACGTGATGAGCCATATATATAATTTTTTAGCATAAGAAAGAGTCCCCAATAATAATATTAAGAGAAAAATTGCCTGGAGCAGAGAGAAGAAGAGAAAAAGGAGTTTGGAAGCAATTCATGCCATTCCACTTTCTTCCTCAACCTTTCGTCTTCAACTATTAGTGTAACTTTATTCTGTTTTATCTTTTGAACATGAATATTACATTTTTTATTTCCTTAGTATGAACTAAAATTTAATAGCTTGAGAACACCAATAATGTATGAACACTAGTTTTATTTTATAATTTTATTGGAACTGGGATATTATGTCTTTAATTGTATTTTTGTTTTAATTGCTCTGTACTTTGTATTTTCCATATGTTATAGAACTTTCCGTGTGCAAGTATAAGGCTATTAGTAATTAGGACTATCACCCTGATGGGGGTTTCAGATACTTAGAATGATACACAGTCCGCTAGTGTGCGGTAGTATCCTGACGGGCTTGCCTAACTTGATAGTCAATAGGGTTAGAAATTTATCCACTCATTATTGCGTAGGTTAACCTCATCCGAGTCCCCTAGTAGTGTTGAAGTAGCCTCTGGTGTCACCTAGGGTGTGATAAAATAATAGATAAAATAAGTGCAAATAAACACCCTAGGCTGAGCACGATTCTGCAAGTATACAAGACGTATGCAAGTTTTAAATGATAAATAAGATTAGTTCCTAAGAGACTACGGAAGTTAGAGAAAACTTATGCAAATTATCAAGTACAGATATGAAAGCTAGATTAGATAATAAGCAGGAAAATAAAAGACTGAAGATTTTTGTTTGATTTTGTAAATAGAAAATCAGAATAATAAATTTAAAAGACAGAAAATTAAATAAGAAAAGAACAAATAGTATGAGTGTTTAGCTCAAGATATTAGCAAGTAATCCCCACTAGTCTTGTTTATTATAACATGTAAGGGTGAATCATGTAGTATCACAATAGTCAGGATTCGAAATTCCCATTCTTTAGACCTTGAGAGCGACTAAGGCGGCTATGACACAACCACGAGGCAGTTTAAACCTAGGGTTATCAAGCGCTACCAAGGCCCTAAGCAAAACAATTCCTTCAATTGGTGATATGGTGATTAAAACATACCCTAATGACTATCTAGTTAGGATCGATGTTGTCAGGACCAATACCAGATACTAGACGTTATGTGGCGTTTCAATAGTTAAACACCCATTACGGGCGACCATCTAACTACTATTAAGGTACTCCTATACTCATGCACTAGCAAGGAAAACAGTCAATAAATCAAAACAGATAAACAAAGAATAAAACATGAATTCAAATTAAATACGAAGTATCCCAAATCAGATAGAAAGAAATAGGGTTCATACATATATGCTAAATCTCAAGCTAAATATAAATTAATTCATATTATAGAAAGAAGAGAAAAGAATTACAAATTTGAAGGTTGAAGAAGACATGATATGGTGTTCAGCTCCTTCCCGACTTCTCTTCTTGTGTTGTAAGCTTCTTCCTAGCTTAAGGACTAGCCAAGGATGTATTTATTCTGATAAGAGGGAGTATTTATAGGGTATAGGAAACCCTAAAACGTTTATTGGAGTAGAATATAGGTATTGGACTCATAGCCCAACTCAAATTCGTAACCCTAAATATAGAAAAGGTAAGATTTTGGTGTTGTTTTGTTTTGGCCTTAACTACTTCAATACTTATCTGTTTTACGCGTCCCAATAGTCGATATTGATCGTCTCGGAAAGCTCTATAACTTTGATCCAGACTATCCAATCTTGAGTTATGATCACTTTTATGTTCATCGCTGATGGAATTTAGATTTATTTGGCAACTTTATCTTTTCCTTTTCCATATTTCTTTCCTTTATCTCCAATTTCCATGTTTATCTTCTTTCCCTTATCTCTTAGAATTAACTTGGAATCTAATTAATTACCATATATCTTAAAATCTTCACAATTAACAAACAATTAAACCCAATATGCTCTAAAAATAATAAATAATTGAATTAAGACACAAAATAGGAAAGTGTAATAAATTATGAGAAAAGCTACCTATAACCTAATAAATACACCTAAAATGATGTCTCCAACTAATATCAAATCATCACAAGTGGGGAGATATCAAGACCCCCAACTCAAAGTTGTATTGTCCCAATACAATAAAGATAAACAACAATAGGGTAGTTAAATAATAAACAGAGAAGAAGAAGTAGGAGGAGAAGAAGATCAGAACACAATGAATGATCCTAGAGCAAAGTATCTAAAAATCTTATTTAGTAATGTTAGAGAAATAATGCACACGTATGCTTACTATACACATAGTCAACAATCCATAAATTCAAGTTCAGATTAATTTCGCAATGCCAGAAGGAGAGGTCTCAACTCAGTTTATGTTAATGACTATAGGTTGTTCATAGGTCCTAATATAGCATCCAATGGTCCACTTACCTACAACCTAATAGCTCAATTGTTTCTCCATCAAGTAGCTAGAAATCCTAAGGTCTTTACGGTTATAACTTGGCTTAGGGACGGTGTGGTATATTTGGATAATGAAAAGTGAGATTTTGGCTCTCTCCTCACATTCCATCAATGAATCTCCCTAGAGCTTGAATTTTCACTCGAATATGTTCTCACTCAACCCAATTTTTGATGCCTTAATGTGCATCCCCAATAACCCAAGATAAAACCTTTTCATGATGATATACAATTCCATTTTCCTGGTCCAAATATATATTCTTTTCATAACAATTTTTTCTTTTGTATAGCTATGACTCTCTTTTTGATGTTGAGATATCACGCTATTTTTTCTCATGTATTTTTTTCTTTTCAATTCATGCGTTTCAGCTTTTTTCATTTACTCTTACCCCGGCAAAGGGTTACAATAATAACTTTTTCATCATCAATAATTTTACAATTACAATTTACCAATCCCAGTGTTCCCTAATTATGAAACCCACCACCCCAAACTCAAGCTCTAAAAGCGACTTGTCTCAGGTTTTTCGATTCGAGTGCAGGTCATATGGATAATTCCTATAAACTAAGGGCTATGGTTTATAACGTGGTTAAATAAAAGGATTTAGAAAGGCTCAGAGGGGCTAAGACGGATAAATAATAATAATCAAATAAAAAGGTGAGAAAGCTAAAAGGATTCAAGTGGCTTCAATGTGAAAGAACTGCCTTATTCACTTTTCTAAGTACTGGATTTTGTTACTTTATCACTACTAGTTCATATACAAGTGGGTTTTCAACTAATTTAAAACCTCATGTTCTACACACCAAATAACTCTCCCTAAGTTTCAACATGACTTCTTAGCATTGCTCATTAACTTTTCTATTTTTTATTTCCTATTTTCATACATGCATATTAAACATATTTTTACATCTTTCAAAAACATACTACTTACTATCATTGACCTAATTAAATCATGCTCAATAGGTACATTCAACATATTCCATGCCTATTCAAACCCAAAAAAATTTAAATTTTATGCAAAAACAAAAAGGAAGATGAGGACAACAAATCCCCGAGTCGTGTCCCCACGACTCGAAAAAGACTGAATAAAGAAATAAAATTTAAAATTAAAACTAAACCTAAAATAATACAGACAAGCAATTAAGGAGAATAATTAGAACGGGGTACTTGGCCATAAAGCTCTAGCAAGTCATCCTCCGAAGAAGAATAAGTATCAATGTCCAAGTCTTTTGTTACTTCGTTTATTACCTGATTAATCCTTGCAATTACCTCCCAGCAGGCGTTGAATCCCATTAAGATTTGAAGAAGAACCTTGATCTTGGATTGTTGTCTTTGCTTTAGGCCTTGGTGGTACACTCATTCTAGCTATTAATTTCCTTTGTAGTGGTTGTGCTGGTGCCTCTGTCTTTGGCTTATTTTCAATAGGCTCATCAAGGTTGATGGCCTTTTCTTTTGTAGCTTCAGGAAATCTCGTGTTCTTCCCTAAACTTGAACACTTCCTCTTATAATACATAGCATCCCATTTGTTTGTCATCTCTGACTATCCCACAACTCAAGTTACACCAAGTATAGAATAAAGTTAAGAAAGCTTGGTGTGGCTTGAGTTTCTTGCTTGGATGAATGATTATAAATGGTAGAAGAAGGTATTATTTATTGTTGTTGAAGAACTCTTGAAAGCTTGATGATGTGATGACGTGATGATGTTCTGTGATGATTCGATCAAGCTTCAAGGTGATTTTATAGAGTTTGGGTCTGAAATTGTATTTACTTTTCCTTAGAATCAGTTTTTCTCCACGCCATTGGATAGACTCAAAAAAAATATGCGATCTAGGCTTTTGAAATGGTGAATTCCGACGTCCAAGCACAAAGTTTTAGCCTTTTAAAGTTTGAACTAATTTTTTTTTAACAAAACCGTGACGTCATTCGCGACCACGGTTTTGATAACACGCTCTCGGTTGTCACCCGTGGTAGAAGACCGTAGCCTAGGTATTGGTCTGTTCGGTATACCGGTCAATGGTCCGGTAAGTCGGTCAATTTTATTTTTATTTTTTTAAATGCTGCTGTTGTAGCGATTTTTTTTCTGCAGCAAATTTTTTTTTCTTTTTTTCTGCTGTACACCGGTAGAAACGTGCGGTGTAATGGACCCTGTGTTAAAAAAAACTGTGGTTGCTAATTCTCAATACGGTATCTTCTCTTTCGTCTCGGCAATGAACAATGGTGAAAAACCGTCGCCACAGTTTGGACCTACGGTGCACCAAGCTGCTGGTTAGCATAATTTTTCTTTTCTTTTGACCCCAAACTCAATTCATGCACATGTAACCCACTATGTTTCTCTCCTATTAACTTGTAAACACATTTATAATATACACTAACTTAGAATTATACACTACGAAACATAAAATTAACTAGAAAGCAATTAAAACAAGGGGTGTCTCCCAAGAGCACTTTTGTTTAACGTCTTTTAGTTAGACGTGTTACCTCGGTGGTCATGTATGAGCATCACCTTCCCAGCAATAAGTTGGCATGCGAAATTTGAATCCCTTGCCTTTCACTCCCACGAACTTCTCAGATCTATTCTTTGTAGTCATGGATGGTCCCATCCAAGAGTTCTTGGGTGTATGCACGTCTTGTGGTAACTTTATTTCATATGTAGCATTACACTCCTCTGGAAATCCATTCATCTCCTCAGTTTCTAAGATTCATTTGTTAGAAAGAATGTCCTTCATGAATTTAAGATATTTTGGCATTCTTATGAGAGCTTTTACAAACGGGATGTTGATATCTAACTTGTTCACCATGTCAAGGAACTTCTTGAATTCTTCCTCATTCTTCTTGTTTTCTACACGTGATGGGTATGGTAGGGGAGGACGTGTATTGTTTAACACTGAGCTCTACTTCTTTTCTGGTGTCTTCTCTAGGACACTCTTTGGTTCAGTTACCTCTTCAACCTTGTCTTCTATTGTTTCTTCAACCACTTTGTCAGGAATAGAGGTTGGTTCTGGTTCTACTCTAGGTGGAGGTAATTGTTTTCCACTTCGTAGTTCAACTTCATGACAAGCATCATCTTGAGGAGAAATAGTATCACTTGGGAGTCGCCCTTTTGGCCTGTTTTGAAGTGTACTCGCCATGTGTGACAGTGTATGCTCGATATTCTTGATTACCTTGGACTGGGTTTGGAGTCTTTGCTGGCTCATCTTCATATTTTCTTCAACTAGTTTCATCATTGCGGCCGTACTTGAATCCAAACTCGAATGTTGCTTTTGTGTAGCTTGTTGCATTGAATATTGAAGTGGTTCTTGATAAGCTTCTTTATAAACTGGCGCTTCTTGTAGATATGTGTGGTGGATAATAAGATTGAGGTCGAGGTTGATAAAAAATCTCTTGATTTCCGACCCTATTTTGATTTTGATCTACTGTTCGTGCTTGTTCTCGTAATTCCTTGAGTTGTTGGGTTAACTCTTTGAGCCTTAGAGATTCTAAGGTCTATTATTGTTTTCTGATTCAATCAGACAACTTCTCTCGGTCTCAAGAACTTTCTCCATAATAGTTTCAGCTTCTTCAGGATCTAATAACACAAAACTTCCATCTCCTAACAAATTTTCTCTTCCTCTGGACTCGTTATTGAGTCCTCCATAGAACATGGTTAATGAATATTTTGGCGATGATACATGGAATGGACATCTTGCCTTCTTCTCGTTAAAACGTAGCCATGCTTCACCAACACTTTCCCCTTCTTCTTGCATAACTTGTTCAAGCTCCAACATGTCTTTTAAACGTCTACTAACTGGATAGAATCGGTCTAGGAATTTGGATTGAAGCTTGTCCCAATCTGGAATAACATCGGGGTGTTGGGAATCATACCAATTGGTTGCACTGTCGGTCAAATAGAACTGGAACATAATGTAATACATCTGCTCCTTTGTAATACATCTAGTGATATAAGCGTCACAGATCTGCATAAATTTCTGAACGTACCGGACCAGATGTTTTTGTGCAGCACCGCTAAATTGTCCATGACTCTCAAATTGCACTATCATGCCTGCATCTGGTATAAATTTAGCAACTTGAATTTCTGGAGTGCGGATTCATCTCGGTTGCACTCTGAATGTGATAGGAAGATCAAGTCTCCTTGGGCTCGCCATATGTGAAAACCTGTAAAGACAAAACTAAAAAGAAAAGTGTAAAATAGAACTAACTAAAATAAAAGCACTAAATAAATAAACAAGGACTAACAATGTAGTCCTCGGCAGCGGCGCCAAAACTTGGTGTCACCTAGGGCGTGATAAAATAATAGATAAAATAAGTGCAAATAAACAACCTAGGCTGAGCACGGTTCTGCGAGTATACAGGACGTATGCAAGTTTTAAATGATAAATAAGATTCGTTCCTCAGAGACTACGAAAGTTAGAGAGAACTTATACAAATTATCAAGTGCAGATATGAAAGCTAGATCAGATAATACGCAGGGAAATAAAAGCCTGAAGATTTTTGTTTGATTTTGTAAATAGAAAATTAAACTTATAAATTTAAAAGACAGAAAATTAAATAAGCAAAGAACAAATAGTATGAGATTTTAGCGCGAGATATTAGCAAGTAATCCCCACTAGTCTTGTTTATTCTAACATGTAAGGGTGAATCATGTAGTATCACAATAGTCATAATTCTAAATTCCCATTCCTTAGACCTTGAGAGCAACTAAGGGGGCTACGGCACAACCACGAGGCAGTTTAAACCTAGGGTTATCAAGCGCTACCAAGGCCCTAAGCAAAACAATTCCTTCAATTGGTGATATGGTGATTAAAACATACCCTAATGACTATCTAGTTAGGATCGATGTTGTCAGAACCAATACCGGACACTAGACGTTATGTGGTGTTTCAATAGTTAAACATCTCTTCCGGGCGACCATCTAACTACTATTAAGGTAATCCTATACTCGTGTACTAGAAAGGAAAACAGTCAATATATCAAAACACATAAATAGAGAATAAAACATGAATTCAAATTAAATAAGAAGTATCCCAAATCAGATACAAAGAACTAGGGTTCATACATATATGCTAAATCTCAAGCTAAATATAAATTAATTCATACTATATAATGAAGAGAAAAGAATTACAAATATGAATGTTGAATGTTGAAAGTTGAAGAAGACATGATATGGTGTTCAGCTCTTTCCAGACTTCTCTTCATGTGTTGTAAGCTTCTTACTGGCTAAGGACTAGACAAGGACGTATTTATTCTGATAAGAGGGAGTATTTATAGGGTATAGGAAACCCTAAAATGTTTCATGGAGTAGAAGATAGGTATTGGACTCCTAGCCCAACTTAAATTCGTAACCCTAAAATATAGAAAATGTAAGATTCTGGTGATGTTTTGTTTTGGCCGTAACTCCTTCAATAATTATCTGTTTGACGTGTTCCAATAGTCGAAACTAATCGTCTCGGAAATCTATATAACTTTGATTTATACCATTCTTCTAAATTCCTAGCCAATCTTGAGTTATGATCACTTTTATGTTCGTAGCTGCTGGAATTTAGATATATTTGGCAACTTTATCTTTTCCTCTTTCATATTTCTTTCCTTTATCTCCAATTTCTATGTTTATCTTCTTTCCCTTATCTCTTAGAATTAACTTGGCATCTAATTAATTACCATATATCCTTTAAAGCTTTACAATTAACAAACAATTAAAACCAATATGCTCTAAAAATAATAAATAATTAAATTAAGACACGAAATAGGAAAGTGTAATAAATCATGAGAAAATCGACCTATAACCTAATAAATACACCTAAAATGATGTCTCCAACTAATATTAATTCATCACAAATGGGGAGACATCACCTCCTAAGATATCGTGATGGGGGTTAAGAGGATTTTAGAATCCTAGCTATTGCATGTTAACACAATTCACCCTCTAACAATAAAACATAAAATCAATACTAGTGGGGATTACTTGTTAGTTCTCGAGCTATATTCTCATACCTCTATCCTTTGTTTATTTACTTGTATTTAGTTTAATTATTCCTTAGTTCTCTCGAGGTGTGAGTTTTACTTGCATTATTTTTTCCCACCTTGGGAGACGATAAACTATTAATACATGTTTTAAGCAGTAAAACCTACCACTTATAATGATCGAAACAGAAAAAGTTGAGAGCAAGGAGGGAAGGGCTGGAGTTCAAGAAGAAAACTTTTATTTCCTCAATTAGTGTAAATCTTCTACATTTTTATTTCTTACTTTAATCATGACTTTAATTTTTTTCCCTCTTTTCCATTATAAGTTAAATTCCTATAAGTTGAGAATTGTAAGGGTATGAACCCTAGAGATTGATTTCATGCTTTTCTATTAATTAGGGATTTTAGATTTAAATGAATTTGAGTTAAGTCCATTGAATATGAACCCGTTAATTGTGTGAGCCTATTTGTCTAATCAATTAGTGGGTTTGTATAGCAACTTAATTATCGTCCAACAGGTTAGTTGGGTTGCGGAGCCTAGTTATATTTTTTTGACGCGAGTTAGTAAACCAAGAGGTCTTGACCAATTAAGTAGCCAGTAGGGTTAGAGTATATTTGTCTTAATACTTGATAATGTCACTCGACATAGGTATTTAGAATACCAAGGGAGCCCCTTATTTACCCGGCAGGGATTTAAGAGGATAGTTGGATCCTGGTTAGTGGTTGAATACCAAATTTTTCCTTAAAACAAGAAAGGATGAATCGTGTCTAGTGAAGATTACTAGCAAATCTCGAGTTACTCTCTCCTTTCGTAAAACTTTTTTAGTTTACTTTGCTTTTAGTTAATCATAGTTTTATTTAAGAGTTGTTTTAGATTTTTAATAAGAAAACCCAACTGAAATTATTTACTTTTTCTATTTTTTATTTCAACAACGTTAACTAAACCTAAAACTAAGTCTTTTATTAATTTTTAGTCCTTATGGAGACAATTCTATTTAATATTATCTTACTTGCCGCCCTGTGCACTTGCGACGAACAATTTCCTTGGTGGTGATTTTATATCACACTTAGGAAGACGACAAAGCCCCAGTCATGCAGTGGAATCCTCGGGCAAGGCAACTAGAAAGTTTCGCGACGGTGATAGATAGCAAGGTAGGACGTTCTCATCGAGAATCACCATATTAATCTCCCGTTCAATTACTTCTTCTTTTCTACCCGTTTTTTGTCCCCGGCCAATATATCAAAGAGAAAGGCCGGTAAGAGTAATTTACCTGTTTAATCACTGATTGAAAACAAATATATGAACTTAACGGTGTAAACATATACGCGTGAGGTCGATACGCGAGATTTAAGAGATTTTTTTTCATTATTCACCAACATCTAAACTTATGATAATTGATGGGATAAAGGTGAATTAACATGAAACAACACTTGATTTTCTCTCTTGGCAATATGAGACACACTGAATTCACTCGGTGAAGTCATCAATTATGAGTGGTAGGGACCCTAACATTGATGAGAATATTGAATGGGAAAAATCAAAAAGTAGATGCCCTCAAAAGACCAACGTACTTATTTGGGTGTGGGGATATTATTGTTAATCTTTCAAAGAGGTTTAGCCTAAAAAAAGGTGTTGAAGATATATATCATAGAGTGGTGTAAAGCCTTAAAGGGGTGTAAACTAAATATTGATGGGAGCATGGATGCAACGCCCAATTGCCGAAGAGACGGGGGGAGGGGGTAGGGGGTAGGGGTTAAGACGAAATAAGGGAAGAAACTAGATACAAGGATTTTCTTCAAACATCAGTGGTGTAATAAAGTGTAATGATAATAGCTGCATAATTAATTGTGTTTCATCATGAGGGGTTGACAATGATAAAATGAACGAATGCTACATATTTATGTATGGAAGTGGATTGTAAGGATGACCTTTCTCTATAAGAGCGTGGGTTAAGATTTAGAGGAACATGAATACAATGAGTGGACACCATCATAAATATACTAACTAGAAAATCTATGTCGAGATAGTTAGCATTTTTAGAGAGGTAAATGTGTGTGCAATTGTTGCCCGATCGGGCTCCTATCAACCTCATGGGACAATGACGTATGGTAATCTCCTTTCGAATTGAGTAATGATATATGTCACCCCTTTTCATATCACCCTTTTATCACCCTTCTATATATATGTATTGATTTCCTTGAATAGAAGATAGAGAAAAATTAAATAGGATAAAGAAATCCATTCATTGGTACATGTAGGCATACACGTAGGAGGTGATAAAAGAGTGATACAAAAAGGGTGACAAATATCATTACGCTTTCGAATTACAACGCTTGTTAATACAAAATAAATTTGATTGGACAATGTCAGGAGCGATTCATAATTTTTTTAAGGAAAGATGGTTTTTATTTTAGGATTAATGTCGAAAAAACACATCAAGTTAGAATTAATTTTCTCTTACCCCAATCATTATTTTTTTGCCCATAAAAGACTAATAGATTTTGCTTTTCTTTTTCTTTTCTATAGAAAAAGTCGTTTGAGTTTTGGAAAGTTTCAAAACTTATATTTTGAGTTATAGAAAGCTTTCCAAAATTCAGACTTTGAGTTTCCAAAACTCAGACTTTGAGTTTTAAGAAATTTTCCATAACTTACTGTTTTTTAAAAAAGACAGTGTCTTTTATAGGCTAAAGTGTAAGGTAATAAATACTTGGGCATTAACTCTTTATTTTAATTACACAACCCTAGAACCTTCTTTCTAATAAAAGAAAACGAATCTGCGCGTGTGTGGTAGTTGGTGACTTCGTGTGAATATGTGACTTTCTGTTTGTACGATCGACGAATATATAAACACCTCGCTATATTATACGAAGGGTCAATGCCCCAAAAAATCAAAATAATATTATACATGCCCCAAAAAATCAAAATAATATTATACATGCCCCAAAGAATCATCACTTAATTTATTAATACTAAATTCCCTATTTATCCTTCCTCACAACTACAATTTAACAAACAAAAAGAAAAAGAAAAAAAATAAAAACATAACGTTCTACTAGAATCAAGACGAAGAAGCAAAGGAGTAGAAACAGATTTGGGCTTTAATTCTTGAGTTGAATATGTGATCAATTCTGATTGATGGGATTAGTATCAAAGCCCAAATTGATATTGTCTTACAAGACTTTGAAGCCCAAATTGAAGTTGTTCGCTCCGCCATCGATCTGCCCAAATTGAAGTTGCTCGCTCCGCCATGGATCTGCTCAAATTGAAGTAACTAGAGGACGAGAATTTCTGCATAAGCGATTACTTTGTTCGTCGGTTCTTCTTCGTGTTGCCTTCTGTCAGGTGCGAGTCTGAAACATGGTAATTATGCAAAGGGATTATTGAAATGCTTTGAATTTGTTAACTTTGAGAATGTTGATGATGCGGCTAAAGTAGTTGAATCTTTGTTGGAACTGTTTGTTGGAAGAGCTCAGAAGAATTCTGAAAGGAAACAAGAATTGAAGAATCGGTTTGAGTAGAGTGTTAAGGAAGTTGCTGATTAGTCTCAGGGACTGAACCTCTATATTAAGAACATACATGATAGTATTGATGATAAAAAACTCAAGGAATTGTTCAATCCTTTGGTGTTGTAACCTTTTGCAAGGTTTATGAAATCTCTGAGGTTTTGTGATATGTTTGTTTTCGAATTATAGTGAGTAAAATTTGAGCAGGTTATGTGAGATCCTCAAGGTGTAAGCAAATGATCAAGGTTTGTTGCATTCTCAAGTCCAAAAGAAGCATCTAAAGCAGTAAGTTTCTACTTTCTTTTGTGGAATCTCTATTGTATATATTAAAGAAAACCCGATGATGGGATGAATCTCATTGACCCGAGTGATGAATGAATTAAGAAAAATTATCGTCAATTTAGTCTTAAATCATAAACTCTTAGGTGATCCTGCTTTAAAATCCAAAATTGGATTAAATTGAGTATAATTTTGATGGGATGAATCCCATTGACCAAAGTTATTTTTTTCTTCTTATAATATGAGATAAGGGTAAAACTTTTATACCTTAAATTCACATGTTTGCATCTTTTCTTCAGGCAAAAATATCATTTTATCGATTCTCTTTGTGGATATTGATACAGGTGATTGAACAATCCAAAAAAAGGTGATGACTTAAATGTTACTTATGTATATGATTAAAGTTTAAATGTTGCTAATAATTTGAATGAATATATCAGGTACGAGAGGCTCAATTAGCATAGTACAACTATATTTTGGTTGTGGGTGAGGAGGAAGCTAAATCTGAAGAGGTTAGTTAGTTAGTTGAGAAGCTATTATCTATTAGTTTACATGTGTTTGCAATTCAGTCCCTAATTCTGTTTTTTAAATTTTGTTTTTGATTATTTTAGGTTCGTGTGCATGTGCGAAACAAAGCAGCTCATTCAGTCATGAGTATTGACAAGATACTCGCACATTTTAAGGAGGAAGTTGAAGCTTTTCATTAAGCTACCATAACTAACCCTACCAGATATATAACATACTCCTTGAATTGGAAGTGATTTTTTCTAACATTTTCAATGTCTGATTATTTTTTAAAAGTTAGAAGGCTCACTTTACTCATTGTTTCTGGTTGATGCTTGTTTATTTTTTGGTATAACCCTCCTACTTTGTTTTGAAAAGGTATTTTTTACCACTAATGATGATTTATCTAGTATTGTTGAGTTTAATGTGATAAATTCTATTTACATGAGTTGCTAAATTGAAAACATTTCAAAACTTGCATGGCTTATCTTCAAAATGTTAAAATTAATGAAAAGTATTTAATGATTCATTTTTTTATATGGATGAAATAATATTAATTAATATATCTGGCTTGTGCATACTTAATTAACGTTGGTTTCATATATATTAAAGTAATTAAGTACTTGATAGGGTTTCGATAATTCTCTGCCCCGTTTATGTTTATGGTATATTGATGATAGTTAAAATGTTTGTTTAAGTGAATTTTGAGTTTTTACAGTTGAATTTTGAGGTTTTACAGTTAAATTCGGCATGAATTTAGGGGTTTATTGAGCTTAATATTAGCGTTGAAAGCTTATTAGTTACATGATTTTATTCATAGCAAGCCTTACATGATTTTATTTCCTTGTCTTATCTTAGGTTAGAGATTGTGGCATTTGGATTCTTTTTTATGGGACTAATCCTATCAAGCGAATAGCGAGTGGAAGAGTAATCGAGACATTCTCAACGTTGTGATGGAGCCATATCCTGATTTTGATTCCAGGTTCAGTGTTGTCATTGATGCGTGTATTTCTGATTCATCATGGTTAACTAACTGTTAAGTGACTGTTATTTCCATTGATAACTTTTGAGCTTTTCTCTTAGTCAATTGTTGGCGGGTAACTGTCACCAATCTCTTAGGTTTGTGATGGGTATCATCCCACCAACATTGTGATTAGATTCATCCCATCGCCGTGTAAATGGGATAAATCTCATCGCATTCTTAGTGGCAGATTGGTAATTGCACCATTAGTCCCTGTGTTGTGTAAAGTAAACAAAATATAGTTATGTGGTGTAGTAGAATGTAGCAAATATACTCACGATTTTATTACATATTGATGAAATTGTCGATGTTATGACTAGTAGGGCATGAAGTGATAAGGAGTTTCTTGGCGGGAAGTAATGAAGCTCCCAGCAATAATGTTAATCAAGTTTACATCAAATACAAATGGTATTATTAGGATAGTTCAGGGGCGTTTGCTTTGTAATATTACTTTAACATTAAATTATTTGTATATGATTTATATATATATGCTTGATTGTTTCCATTATTTTAGATTGTTGGTGGTAGCGGTTGTGTGGTGGTACTTAGATGGAGAAAATCATGGAAAACTGAAAGACTATTGTACTAATATTATTTTTACATTTTTTGATTGGACGGATATGTTTGGTTTAGTTTGGTTTATTTTATAGCTTTTATTGTCTTGCTTTTGTACTCAATTATGTTGGATAAGCGTATCAATTTCATTTAATTTATTTGCAGCAGCTAAAGAAGTGTTAGAGATCAAAATAGGAGATGTAGATGTAGCAGAATTTTTTAAAAAGAAAATTAGGAGTTGTTGTGTACTGTTAGCCATTGAAGTCCCTTTATTTTCCAAAGATTGCGGAATAGCCCTTGAAGAAATTGGAATTTTCGAGTTGATCCCTGCAGATTTTGGCAATTGCAAACATGTCCCAGTAGTTTCTGAATTTATCAAACAAGTCCCTGAGGTCCCGTCACTGCGGTATTAGTACCGTCATCGTGATATTAGTCCTTTCGTCGCGATATTAATCCCGTCACCACGAAAGAATCCCGTCACCGCGAAATAATCCCGTCACCGCGATATTGATCCCGTCACCGCGATATTAATCCCGTCACCGCGATATTAATCCCGTCACCGCGAAATAATCCCGTCACCGCGATATTAATCCCGTCACCGCGAAATAATCCCGTCACCGCGATATTAATCCCGTCACTGCGAAAGAATCCCGTCACCGCGAAATAATCCCGTCACCGCGATATTAATCCCGTCACCGCGATATTAATCCCGTCACCGCGAAATAATCCCGTCACCGCGATATTAATCCCGTCACCGCGATATTAATCCCGTCACCTCGAAAGAATCCCGTCACCGCGAAATAATCCCGTCACCGCGATATTAATCCCGTCACAGCGACCAAATTAGCATTGGGGTTGACTTACACTTTCTTGATGCTGCTAATGGAATTTTTAATGCAAGGACCAAATTGAAAATTTTGGATTCCTTGAAAATTTCAACTTTAGCTTATGAAACTCCTTTGGCATATTCAATTTGAGCTAATAATGATTCAAATGTTGTCCAAAAAAAATAATGATTCAAATAAGAACTATAATTTTTGGTCATATAGAGCTGCTAAATTCCATGTAATCTACAATGAGCCGCTTGCATTTATTAATCATTTTGAAGTTCTTATTTATCATCTAAATAAGTATACTTGTGAAGCTATTTCTTATTTTCAATTATGAAGAATTTTTTCATTCGATTTATGTGTCCAGTTTATTTGCATTTTTTATATTTTTGTATCTTAAATAACTGAGTAACATAAATAGAAGCTATTGTATTTTATATATTAACTCATTTTCCCGACCTTTAAGTTCAAACATAGTAATATTAGTATGAGGCCCCCCATTATATTAGCAACATGGTATGGTGCTGTAAACAAGTAAATAGAATCTGATTATGTTTCGTAAGAGGAAAAAATAAAGAATATACAAAGTAAGCAACCAAAATGTAGGAGAATATTGTAATGTTACAGAGTTAAAATTAGTTAAAGATATAATTCCTAAAGTGAATAGAGATATTCGTTTTAATCTTGTAATATTCCTCAGATAATGGGCCTTCAAGAATGACTTGCTGAATGGTAGCACCACCACCCTACACCATTATTTACCAAAAGTTGAATTATTTAATTGCACATAAAGTTCTGTATTTTACTTTACATGGTTTACCTTTTGGTTGGAGTCTCTAACTTTGCAAAGTGTCAAAAAGTCCCCACATCTCAAAGCTCCACCAGCAAATTCAACCTAGAATCATGGGAAAACATTATAAGAAGCATACATATATAGAGAGAGAATATTCCTTAAAAAGAATCAAAGAAAGTACCTGGTGCCTTTGCTTGCAAGAAACTGTTTAAAATCAGTCATTTTCAAATCACCAACAAGAATTTCTATATGATATGGAGTAGTAGTTGAACGAGGACCCAAAGACAGTGTCCCACTACCATATTTTCTTGCTAAATCTAGTGAGACGTATAAATCCCATTAACATTCTTGATCCAATCAACTGTATAACTCCCATCGTCTGGCTGCGTCCCATTAGACTACAAAATCCCATCAACTAATGTAATCCTAGTAACTGTCTAAATCTAATGAGACGTCTAAATCCCATGCACACTCTTAATCCCATCAACTATATAGCTCCAAGAAAACACACAAAAAAAAAGAAAAAGAAAATGAAAACACGACATTAAATGCCATAAAATGTCGTGTGAGCTATATAAATTAAATCGAAATTATATAATTTCCTATCTAGGTTATAGAAAGATATATATTAAAATGTTCACTTTTTATAATTACTTATCCCTTTGTTTTCTCTATTTTTTCATATTGGTCCCCAAATAATTTAAAAAAGAGCAATTAATATAACGCCCACCTTAGAGCCAATGTCAACTAAATGTTCATCCAAATGCTTAATAGTCTTTTCAAAACCAACAAGAGCTTGTAACTGAAACAGAAATAAAAAAGAAAATGAAGATAAAGATTATAAAATTTGTTAACAGTTATAAAAAGGAACTTACAGAGTTATATTAACAGTTGAACGCAAATCATTCCATTCTCTTTTAAATCGATCATGTGGTGCTGTACGAATACGAAACTGTAACAAAATTTAAAATTAATAAATCTCTAAAATTTAATTAATCCATTATTATAAAACGTTCTCACCCTTAAATCTCCAGGTTCACCATCTTCATAAAAATCATAACTCTCTTTAATCATTTTCATTATCTCCTTAGGTGTTGTATCAGGTGTCAATCGAACTTCATCGCTAATTAATCTCGAAACAATTCTTGAACTTAACCTTTTATTAACATGAGTCTTGTTAACAAAACCACAAGTGTGTTTATTAACAAATGTTTTGATATACATATAACCGTTTAAATCATTAACAGCTGCGTAAATTCTCCAAAGACAACCTTTATCTTATTTGTGTTTACATTGTGCTGAAATTTTTTCGATTTTGTTTTTAACATATTCGAAACTAAAACCAACTTCTATAGCATGTTTGTAAAGAGCATCACGAAAATCTACTGCACCTCCTTTAAAACATTGACCAACACAGATTATACCTTGACTCCAAGAATTATTTGTAATATGTTCTTCAGGATATTGTAATGAGTTAGCAACTAATGAATCGTTTTGATTACTAACAACAATTTCTATTTGATTAGTGTTTGATAACATATCACTTGTTTTAGGTACATGAGGAATTAAAGGAATAGGAGAAATTAGTGAAGTATCTTCGATTGATATCTCTATTATATCACCCTTTGAACGTTTACTAACCATCCCAACCATGGTAGAGAAATCTAACTCATCAATTAGCATTACGTTCTTCAGATCTTGAAATGCATAGATACACTTCAATCGATTCTTATCTAATACAGGAAATCTCTTACTAATATATTCAACAACCGATTCAAATGTTTTAAATTTCGATAACTGGGTTAAGACACATACACCCCCAAATTTAAGAACAACAAAAGAAGTAAAATCCATCACAAATTTGTACCTGCAACAAATGAAGGAAAATAATTGAGATCTAAATGTTCATCAGTAGTTTTACAAGTTCATCAATCTATCGTTTCTTTTGCAATATCAAGTAACAATTAATAACTTGAAGAACACGAGAATAAACTTGGCATCTAGCAAACTCCATCATCTTTGCCTTCAACTTTTGTAAGGCATCAGTAATTAATCCCATCACCGGGTCGATGGGATGAATCTCATCACCGGGTCACTTCGCTCATACTTATAATCCCGTCACGGCGATAAATCCCGTCAATCGAATCCCTTCACAACGACGAATCCCTTCACAGCGACGAATCCCGTCACAGCGACGAATCCCGTTTATTACTAAATGAAATACAGAAACTATCTATTCAACTGGATCTCCAATTGTTAATTTCTAAGGTAAAAAATCATTAAGTGAGCTATAAATGTAAATTCTTTGAAGCTTGAAGAAGAAATAATTACCGTTTTTATGGATCTTGAGCTACTCTTAATGATTTTAACAGTACGAGGGCATTTTTTACCGAACTCTAAAGGTCCTGGTAATTCTTCACCAAGCATTACATCTTTTAAACTCTTTATAAAATTAAACGGCTACACATAATTGCCTATAGATTAAACATAAAAGTGTACAAGAATATCACACTTATTTAACTACACACCAAATTAAATAGTTGAATACAGCAGATACATTACATATACATTACATGAACATCTTACAGAAGCTAATATAATAACACTTTATAAAATTAACTAATTCAATGCAAAATTAATTTAGATTAAGCATGTTTAGCAGACCTGAGCTTATACTTACTACACCTACAATTTCATTCCCATCACCCAAACAAATTGAGTCCCATCCCATCAACTAATATAAATTCCCATCAAATTTCTTAATCCCATCATCATCTGTATCTAAGGTCCCATCATCAAACACAATGGTATTAAAGAAAAAAAATAGTTGTTTTGGAAAATGGCTCGAGAGCTTTCACAATGAAATCAAACACATAGTTTGAGTAGTAAGATATGAGGTATCACGTTTAATTGCTTACTTGTCTCAATAACAACCAAATAACAATTTCAAACAAAAAGGAAAAAAAAAACTACACTAACCCTCTGTTTTTGTGAAGGAAAAGCACGTCGAAATGGAGATTCGCCTAATCCAACTGATTTCAAAAAGTAATCTTCATTCACAGTATTATTATTCCTCTGTGCTTTTACACAGTCCTGATGGTTATGAATAAACCCCTCTTCTATACCATCGCTAAACTTCTTTTTAAGATTCTTCTTTGCAGTTTCTTGTGGATTAGGCTGCAGTGTTAGTCAGATCACTCAGAGCTTTCCTTCCACCATTTTTAGTTTTCTCTGAAGCTTAAGAAAAACTTGGTTTCCCAATTGAAGTCAGAGATCATCGGCGGTAGAGAAAGAGAGAGAGAAAGTGATGAAATTGGAAAAATAAAGTCTTTTAATAATTAAGTATATATATTGAATAATTTGTAATTTATAAAATAAGTAGGGATATTTTAGTCAAATAATCTTTTAAAAAAATCTCTTAATGATGTTATTGAGCAGATTTTTCTTTATTGATTTAATTAGGCTTAAAAAATTGATATTTTGATTTTTTGGGTCATTTTCCTTTATACGAATCCCCTCTCCGATTTAGTGTTCTAGCCAGCCAACTAAACTAGTGGATAAATAAATAAGAAAAGTAGACATAATCAAATCCATGTACCAATATCGGTTTTGAAAAGAGTTTCTTTATATTAATATTAATCATCAAAAAAATTCTCGAATACTCTCTCTAACGCTTATCCTCTCCACCGCCTATCTTCATCCTTCATCTTCAAGATTGTCTTACCAAAACTTGCTTATTTCGGTTAATTAGAAGCTGAAAATCACCACAAACGTACTACAGAAGGCTATAAACTCCTTGATAATACACTTAACCATGTGCGAATCCTCAGATGGTGAGTATAAGAGATGGCTGGGTCAACATATACTACTCAAGATATCTAACATCTGGTTAGGGACGAAGGTTATCTCGATAATAAACTATGGAATAGATATTGGACAAGGGGTGGACATCTGTCGAAGGTTTACAAAAGTATCCTCTAGATATAAGGTGAGTATGCCGAATACTGTTGGTGTTACTAACGTGAAAAAGAAAGGTGGCCAATATAAGGAAGGGTGTTTGATTAAAAATTGGTATACAGTATCAACAAACACAGATAACGATTTCAATATGAGTAAAACATCATATGGTGTTGTTCGAACTCTATGGGCGCAAAAACTATACCTTGAAACTGCTACGAATTGTAATAACAATTATCATCTTGATATACAAAAATATAACCAGAAGCTAGAAGGTAATTTCAATACCAATAAGATACAGCAGATAGAAATACAGATAATAGATCGACAGCAGACGAATATTTGGGTTAAGAGATGGAGAAAGAATATGGATAATATACGGGATACAAAGAACTATAAGACAATAAAGAAAAGGAGAAAGGTTTGGCATAAGAGTGAATATTTGGGAGCATACTCGAATCTAGATGGAGTTTTTTCGTGGCTTCTTGGGTTTCTTCTCTATTGCTTCAACTCAGTTTCATATTTCTGGATGATCATACGGTTACTATTTCATGCTGTACCCGACAAACAACAACAGAACATGGTGGACTCACGATTTCTCACAGCGAGACTTTGCCAAGCGAACGCTGATTTGCAGTGGTCTCAGATTTGGAATTCTCATATTGAACAGGGGAAAATTGACAACGGTAGGACTAACAAGTTGGCCATAATATCTTCAACAGGTAACATGGAACACATAAGTGATATGGCAAGTATATGCACGGATAATGAAAAGAAAAGGGACAATTGGATTAAAGGAATACAAAAGCAGAGTTTTGGAGGATCTATACGATCTGATTTGAATAGTGGAATTGACAAATGGGGACATAAGAACCAAAATTATACTCATGAGAATGAAGACGGCCTACAAACGATCTATTGGGGTAATAATAGAGAAGCTGACCAGTATCAGATCGATGGCCGTTATAAGATCCATGGCTGGTACAAACAGAAACGAATTCACAGCAAAATTTCCACGTTATATAAAATCAAACATGTAAAATACTGCACTAATATCGAACTCAAGAATCTCGAAGGTAAGTTTTGTTGGTCTTATGTGTTATTTGAACTCTCTGAAGGGACTGAGAACATTAGTATAAAGTGTAAGATTAGGATGGTATTAAGACTATTACATAAACAAGAATTTAATAAATGGGGGAATAATTGGGTTAGTAAAAGGGATATCCGGACTGTCCCCAAGACGTCCGAGGATATTAAGTGAATACGCTAGTGTGGAACTGTCAGGGTATACGGGCTCCCCTGACGATGTCTAGTCTTAAGTCCGTAGTGAATAGGTTTAAGCCGGGAGTCGCGTGTCTTTTTGAAACCATGCTACGCGCTAAGGATGCTCCCGATGTTTTGCAAAACTTTAACTACGCTAATAATTTTATTAGAGACCCCGTCGGTAATGCTTATCATTCCGGCGGTATTTTGGTTATCTGGCATGCGGATATTAAGCTTGATATTATTATGTCTAATCAGCATTATGTAATTATGCATATTAATGATCAATCTTTTTCCTACTATTTAGTGTGTATTCATGCTCCGAACGATTTTGACCAACGCCTAAAACTGTGGGAAGATATCTCTATCTGGAATAATAATGTCAATAAACCTTGGGTTTTAATCGGGGATTTTAACGATATTTTAAGTTCGTCTGAGAAATTTAGTAAAACTCCGCCTAATTATAATCACATTCATGAGTTTAATATCTTTATATCGAATAATGGGTTAATTGAAATTCCGTCTCGAGGTAGTTATTTTACGTGGACTAATCGTAGTATTGATAAACCCGTCAAGGTCAAACTTGATCGGGCTATTGCCTCTAATGATTGGTTGACCAGGTTTCCAGGTGCTCAAGTAACGGTCCCACCAGCAATCGGGTCAGACCACTGTCCTCTTCTTCTACATAATGATCGGTTTCGATTTCAAGGGAAAAAATGGTTCAAATTTGAATCCATGTGGGCTGAACACGAACAATGCAAAGAGGTGATCACACAAGCTTGGGGAGAGCCTGGCATCGAGGCATCTTTGCCAATATTTCTCGACAAAAGAGACAACACAATTAATTCACTAACTATCTGGAGTAAACGTACTTTCCACAACAACGCTCTAAAAATTAAAAGTTTGACGGAGAAATTACTCCATCTGGACACGCAACCCGTGACAAGACAAGTTTTAGAAGACCAAGCAATCATTAAACAAGAAATCAAAAAGGCATACGAAGCAGAAGAACAATACTGGTACGACCGAGCACGGAAAAGCTGGCTCAAATATGGAGACAAAAATACGAAATTCTTTTTTCTGTCAACCGTTAATCGGCGGAATTTGAATCGGATACTTCGGATTAAAAATCAACAAGGGATTTGGATTGATGAGGTTTCGGAGGTTCGGAATGGATTTCAGCACTACTATGCGAACCTGTTTAAAGAATGTAACCAAGACCGGATGAATGAAGCACTGGAAGGAATCTCGAGAAAAGTCACACGGGAAATGAATGAGAAACTTCTTAGACAACCGACAATGGAGGAAACAAAGAAAGCGGTCTTTGACATGTCTCCAAGCAAGGCGCCGGGACCAGATGGTCTAAATGGTAAGTTCTATCAGGAATATTGGCACATCATTCAGTACGATGTGCTTCTCATGGTCCAGGATTTCTTTAATAATAATATCTCTCTCGACACCTTAAATGAAACTCTTATAACCTTGATACCCAAAGGGGACATTCAGGAACAAATAGGAGACTACAGGCCCATATCTTGTGTTAACTTTGGTTATAAGATTATATCGAAAATATTAGCTAACAGATTACAGGAATTCATGGAGGTCATTGTATCTCCGACCCAAGCAGCCTTCATCAAAGGCCGAGCCATTCAAGACAATATACTGGTGGCACAAGAAGTGTCTTTTTACATGAAAAAGAAACGAAAGAACGCAAAACCAATGGCGGCGATCAAACTGGACATGGCTAAGGCATATGATCAGGTACGATGGGATTTCTTACTTCTAGTTCTCCAGAAACTAGGTTTTCATGAAAAATGGATCACATGGATCTCGAATTGCTTATCTTCAGTTACTTTTCAATTAAATTTTAATGGTGAAAGATTACAGAAATTCAAACCACAACGGGGATTAAGACAAGGTGACCCCCTATCCCCGTTCCTTTTCTCCTTAATGACCGAGTCGCTTATCAGCTTAATTGACACAAAGATTAGCCGAAATGATCTCAAGGGTATACAAATAACACGAAATTGTCCAGTTATTTCTCACTTGTTATTTGCAGATGATTCGCTTTTCTTTCTAACTCTAGATGGCAATGAGGTTGAACATTTCGAAGACTGTATAACAAAGTACTGCACGGCCTCTGGACAACGAATAAATTACAACAAATCTTCCATTTATTTTAGTAGAGACACTCCGGAAGCCATACGTCAACAAGTCACAACCAGGTTACAGATACAGGAAAAGGAAAATCTTGGAAAATACCTAGGGATACCATTGTGTCATAAGCAGTCAAAGGTTGAAGCACTACAATGGATTGCCGAAAGACTTTTTAGTAAAACAGAGGGATGGAAAGCACACCTTTTGTCGGAAGGAGGCAAAGAAGTCCTCATTAAAGCAGTGCTCCAGGCTCTTCCCACATACTCTATGTCAATCTTCTCGTTTCCAATTACTTTTTGTAATAAATTAATATCGGCAATTTCGAATTTTTGGTGGAATTCAGGTGAAAAATCTCGAATACATTGGCTAGCATGGGAAAAACTAGCTGTCAGCAAACTTCTTGGCGGCATGGGCTTCAAGGACTTTAAGCGTATGAATACGGCCTTACTTGCAGCACAGGCGTGGCGAATCCTAAACAATCCTGACACGCTAGCAGCTCGCTTACTTAAAGGTATTTATTTTCCGAAAACTACTTTTCTCGACGTCAAATTAAGACAATCTCGAACTTGGTCTTGGGCTAGCTTAATAGAAGGCCGAGATATGCTCAAAAAATATGGCCGATTTCAAATAGGTAACGGTAAATCGATTAATATTTGGAATGATAAATGGTTAGATACGCCGTGGAAGTTAGAACGTCCACAGGGTTGCCAATTAGAAAAACTCTATGAACTCTGGAATGCAGATCTCTCGACTTGGAATACAGAATTAATTTGTGATCTCTTCCCCGCCCCTATTATTCCAGTCATACTCCGAACAAGGTTCTTCTCGACTGAAGCTCCTGACAAGTTCATATGGCCATATGCCAAAAATGGCGACTATGTTACGAAGACGGGATACAAAATTCTTACCGATTATGCAGTGTTCGAGGAACCGCATCAATCAACCGGTTTACCGGTGGCAGATATTCTTTGGAAAACAATTTGGGGATCCAATGTACCTACAAAGGTTAGAATCTTTTCTTATAAAGTTTGTAATAACGCAATCCCGACAGGTGCAAACCTAGAAAAAAGGAAATGCGAAAGCCAGAGCAACTGTCGCTGGTGCAATGCAGAACGGGAAACAACGGAACATCTACTGCTCAATTGTGGGGTATCAAAACTCATCTGGGCAGGATCGGCTCTACAGATACAGGTGGACAACGTTGAGCTGGACGTGGGCCACTGGGTTTTAACAATGGTTGAAATATATACGAAAGGAGGATGGCAAAAGGAGGTTGTAATTTCCTACATCTTGCTGATGTTGTGGAATCTTTGGAAAGCAAAAATAAAAAGTCGGCATAATAATTCAGATATTGATCCAGACATAGTGATTCAACTTACTAATTCTCAAATCCAGGAACACTTTGGTCCAAACTGGTTCAACAGTGAACATTCAAATCTCGAAAATATCATGACGCCAATCTCTGGGAGTACGAGTCTGGACTGTACCACAACGCTCACATTTACTTGTGACGCGTCCTTTACACAAGCACATCTCCCCACGGGGATTGGAATTCTGCAAATAAATAAAGACGACGGATCAAGGGTAAAGTATATGACAACGGCCAACTGTAATACCAGCGTTGAAGGGGAAGCTCTGGCCGTTATTAAGGCATTGGAAATTGGACAACAATGGCCACAACGAGAGAAAACTTTTCTCTCGGATAACCTTGACTTGATTCAGGGTATTCAGCAAGTGTCGGCAGCTAGATGGGATCTTCGACCTTTCATCAGACGTATTCATAAACTAGTTGGGGAATCGGGCCCAGTTTTCTTCAAACACGTTCCCCGCAGGTTTAATGCAGGTGCTGATCATCTAGCAAAAGCAGCCAGGCACAGGGCAACTGACGGATATTTGTCTCTTGACGTTTTCACTGACAGGTTCTCGAACCTAGGCATTGGTTAATTTTATGGTCCCGATATCTTTTGTAATATATGTAACCGTCCAAAAAAAAAAAAAAAATCAAATCCATGTACCAATCGTACTGACCAAGCATTGGAAATTTCATTAATGAAGCACAAACTTTGAATGAATCTCAGTAATTTATTTAATTAAAGCACAAGGCTGTCAATCATATTCTTACCATTAATTTAATCATTCATATTCTTATTCATATGACAGGTAAAAAAGACAAGAAAAAAAATATTATGATTAAAAATTCGTAGACTTTTTATCAGTGATGTCTTAATACTGAATAATTCATAAACTTATTACAATTCGAAATTAATAACAGTAATAATCCTAGACAAATGATACTAACTCGTTATCCTAATAGAATCGTCAATTATAAGAGCTAAGAAAAAGTAATTACATAAAATTAGAGGAATATTAAAATAAAATTATGAAGATTAAAAATTAAAAAGTTGCATTTTTATCGATATCCTAATTTACAAAACTCATTTGAGAAGTGAAAAATGGTAGTTTTTTGACTCTCCAAACTCATGGCCCGTCGTCTAACTTTCTTTACTACAGTATCATTTTTTCAATGTTATGGCGTCTTGGAATATAGTGAAAGTGTCGAACCGTACCTTTCTTCCAACTATGCAATCATTTGTAACACATGTTGAACTGACCATCTAACTGTTAACGGTAACCTAATACCTCGAATAACATCAAGGTTATTAGAGAAAATTGTTTTCTCCATATCTTTGAACTACTCATAAAGTTTTGTGATTGCCAGCACTGACCGAGTCTCTCCTTTGGTTGCCGACGAATATAACATAGCTTGCGAGAGTGAAACCTGAACTCCATTCGTTTTATGGATTTTCTTGATTCCAATACCCGTGGGCTCCCACGTGGTACTAAAAGATGCATGACTCTCCGCCGGTATGTGTCTTGAATCCTGCACAGACCACTGGGGCCCAAAGAATTCTATAACCAGTTTCTCAATAGGAAAAATCACAGCTCGTACGTCAATAACTCATTTTTTATGGTATGCCTTCATCTTGGCGTTCCATATGTTCCACACTATGATTAGCAAACAAGCTCATATGACTTCACGTCCCACCCTCTTGTTCAATGGACCGAGTTATATTGAGAGTCCAATCACCCAAAATTTCTTGCATATTTTCATTGATCCGAACTTGAAGGATCGATTTTTCACAAATGAGCATGTTGATAGGGATTAATAAAAGAAAATGAGTAATAGAATCACCATCCCCACGACACCGGTAACAACTGTCACCCTTCATGCAACACTTTTCAAATTACGCATCGTAGGGAGTGCGTTTTTACGACATTTCTAGGAAAAAATACGAATCTTAGTATGTACAGTAGACTTCCATACAAGGTTCCACGATTCTATGATAAAATACTCATCAATCACTGATGAATGTGGCGCTCTATGCGATCTTGGCTTGAAAGAAGATGGTAGCCCGCCTTAGTTGAATGCTCTCATGTGGTGGAAAACAACCTAATGAATCGATTAACTCTGTCCCGTTGTATAACGTTAATCCGTGAAAACTGAGAAATCATTGAAAAAATAAAGGGGTCATCCCGAATCTCCATATTCTAAATATCATCTTTATACCTCATAAGTTGAGATTCAAATCAAACATCAAAATGCAAAGGCTTTGTCAAAGGCCAACTCACATCCACCAACCGCTGATTTCAGACATTGTGGTCTCACCTTTACCAATTTGAAAAATGCTATTCTCTATGAAGAACCCACATCTTGTAAGGATAGTAGCCTATAACCATGATCTTCCATGCTAAAGTTTGACATCCATAAAATTTGATTTAGGGAAATAGATATCTTTGTTAGTCAAATGGGATTTTACCCAAGTGTTGACCATGTTTACGGTGGTAGTAGGTGACTTGATTTAAAGAAATGATTCGGATATAGATTCGTTTATTCCAGTTGTAAAGATAAATGTAATATATTCACTTGATTAAAATCATTTGAAATGGAATAAAAAAATGAGTCATGTAATTTGGAGAAATGAAAAGAGAAAAAAATAATAACAATATATGTTATTTATTTTATTTTTCTTTTTAGTTATAAAGCAAAGCAAAAAAAGGGGTTCAAACCTAGACCCTCCAGCCTATTGGGCTTTTGGGTTGTAGACTCATACCATCTGGACCAACCCAAACTTTTTCTTTGTGAGTAAACGTTGTATCTTATATCTGAAACAACGTGTCTTCAAATTAAACATCAAAACTCTTTTTCAAGCCACCTTTTCATCTTCTATAAATAGTTGGTAAACTCAAACATTTTCTTCATTCAGTTTTTTAAAGCATTAAGCATTAAAATTATAAGTGAGAGTTAGAAAGAAGCGGCTTTATTAAGTTCGTTGAAAAATTCTTAAGAATTCGTGTGTCACTTTCTTTTGAACAGTTTTGTCGTTGTATCCCTGAGGTCGAAGCCAACAAACGTAAGGCACCGGTACGTGACCTAAATACCTTAAAGACATCAAATCCAATCGGAGCCTCAACAAGTAAAGTTATTAATTTATTTACTTTTATTTTATTTCTGTTTAGTTTTTATTTGTTTTACTGGTTTATACAAATAAAACACAACATTTTAAGGTATTTATGATTCACGTTGTATAAACCAGAAAATGTTCTCTTTTTGATTTATAAACTTTACTTTTGCAAAATTTATGGGTTTATGTATACTGAACAGGAATATTATATTCTATTTCTTTTATCTTATTATGATTTCTAGGCTTATGTATATATACTATAAAATTACTCGCTTACTAAAGTCAGCATTCTGCTTCAGATAGAATATGAAGTAAAATACTGATCAAAGTGAAAAACAACATGAGACGAGAACAACTCAAGAATAGTAGTTCGTGTACCCGCACGAACACCCATTGGACCAACCGATAGCCAAAAAAGTTCCATGGTTATGACTTCAAGAGGTGGCAGCAAAAGATGTTGTTCTACCAGACCACTCTAAACTTGGAAAAATTTCTGAAGAAAGATCCACCAAAATTGGGATCCAATCCAAACAATTAGACATACAACGCAGTAGATGCTCGGAAGCATGCAAATTTCTTATGTAAGAATTACATTCTAAACTATTTGGAGAATTCCTTATATAATGTGTACTATACCATGACAACTGCCAAGAAATTATGGGACTCTCTTGAGAAGAAATGCAAGACCAAAGATGCTGGGACAAAGAATTTTTTATCATTAGGTTCCTTGATTTCAAGATGGTGGATTCAAGACCATTAATGTCTCAAGTACAATAGTACCAGTTGATTCTTCATGAACTGAGTGCTAAGGGTATGGATCTAGTAGAGCTTATCCAAATTGGTGCTCTTGTGGAAAATCTACCCCCATTATATAAATATTTCAAGAACTGCCTCAAGATCAAACGCAAATAGATAAATCTTGAAGATCTAATTGTAAGGTTAAGAATCGAGGAAGACAGTCGAATGGCTGAAAAGAAACTAACCCTCGATCATATGAAGCCAAGTCAAATGTTGTGGAATAAGATAGGACCAACCAAAACAACAAGTGCAAGATTCATGGACAGTCAAATAATGAAAACAATAAGAACGTCAAATTCAACGGGGATCGTCACAACTGTGGAAAGCATGGGTATCGTGCAAAAGACTGTTGAAATAAAAAGGCACAAGGAAACCAAAAAAAGGTAAGGGCGGTCAGTCGTATGTGACTGAGATATCCAAGGACATTGACGATTTGAACCTGGCGGCAACAGTTTCAGAAGTCAACATCTTCTGCAACCCACAAACATGGTTGAAAGACACTGGAGCAACCCGACATGTGTGCTCAGACAAATATGTGTTCAAAACCTACAAATAAAGCTACAAATGAAGAAATATTGTACATGGGAAATTCCTCCAATTCAAAAGTTCAAGGTACTGGAAAAATTATGCTGAAGATGACCTCGTGGAAAGAGCTGACCTTGAACAATGTCCTCCATGTTCCAAACATTAGCAAGAGCTTAGTTTCAGGTTCCTTGCTAAGCAAGGCTGGTTTTAAACTTGTATTTGTAGCTGATAAGTTTGTATTAACTAAGAATGAAATGTATGTAGGAAAAGGGTACCTCTGCAACGACTGTTTAAAATAAATGTAATGACTGTAGTATCTACGAAAAATGTAACCGATGAAAATTCTGATTGTATTTATATGCTTGACTCACCTAATTTATGGCACGATAGATTAGGACATGTTAATTTTGGTTTAGTTAAATAAGTTAGTGATCGTCGGGTTATTACCTAATGTGAACTTCAATTCTCAAAAGGAATGTGAAGTATATGTTGAGTCAAAATTAACCAAAATCTCGTTTAAATCTATAGAAAAGACTTTGGTAACTTTAGAGTTAATTCACAGTGAAATTTGTGGCTTAAAATTTTTGCAAACTAGAATTGGGAAAAAAGTATTTTATAACTTCCATTGACGATCACACAAGGTATTGTCAAATATACTTGCTTCGAAGTAAGGATGAGGCCTTAAAAGCATTTAAGCAATACAAAACCGAAGTTGAGAATCAACTAAATAAAAAAAATTAAGAATCTTAGAACAGATAGGGGAGGAGAATATGGAATTATCCATCAAACCACGACGCCCTATTCACCTCAACAAAACAGAATTGCTGAGCGCGAGAACAACACATTGAAGGAAATGATGAATGTCTGGCTGATTATCTCATGGTTACCACAAAATTTGTGGGGAGAGGCTTTACTCGCCGTAAACCACATCCTTAATAAGCTACCACACAAGAAGGTAGATAAAACTCCATACGAATTATGGAAAGGAAAACCACCTTCCTTCAAATATTTAAATGTGTGGGGATGCTTGACAAAGGTAGCAATCCTTGTTTTTAAAATGGTCAAAATAGGACCAAATACCATTGATTGCATCTTTATTGGATATGCTCATAACAATGCTGCATATAGATTCATAGTACACAAATCTTGTCATGTTGACATTCATGTCAATACGGTGATTGAATCAAGAAATGCACATTTCTTTAAAACAACTTTTCCATACAAGACCACGCCAGAATCTGGTTCCCTAAAAATAACACATGATTCAATCCTAGAAGAGCAAGATCAAGAATCATTGCCAACCAAAATAGCAAGATCAAGACTCATTGCCAATGAAGAAGAACCAAGAAGAAGTAAGCGAATGAGAACCTCTACGTCTTTTGATCCTGACTTTCTATCTTACATGCTAGATGACGAACCACGAACATTCAAGGAGACTATATCAAACCCTGACGCCCCATACTGGAAAGAAGCGATTAATAGCGAGATAGATTCCATTATGCAAAACCATACATGGGAATTAGTGGATCTCCCTCATGGGAATAAATCACTCGGATGCAAATGATATTTAAGAAGAAACTAAAGACTGATGGGTCTATTCAAAAATACAAGGCTCGCCTTTTTGTAAAAGGTTATATTCAAAAGGAATGACTTGACTATTTAGATACTTATTCTCCGATCACGAGAATATCATCCATTCGAATGTTAATCGCTATAGTTTTGATACACAAGCTCTAAATTCATCAAATTAATGTAAAAATAGCTTTCCTAAATGGAGAACTAAATGAAGAGATATATATGGAAAAACCTGAGGGTTATGTAGTTCGAAATAAAGAGAAGCAAGTATATAAGCTTGTTAAATCCTTATATGGTTTAAAACAGGTGGCACCAAATCAATGACATGCAAATTCGATAGATTCATGATCTTGAATGGTTTCAAAATCAGTTAATGTGACAAATGTGTTTATGTAAAACTAAATGAGACAGGATATGTCATTGTCTGTTTATATGTGGATGATATGCTAATAATTGGAAGTAACAATGATGTGATTACATTAACCAAAAGGATGCTTTCAAGTAAGTTTGACATGAAAAATTTAGGCCTTGCGGATGTTATTTTGGGCATCAAGATTTTCCAAACATCTGAAGGTATTTTACTATCTCTGTCACACTATGTTGAGAAAGTATTAAACAAATTTAGTAATGGCGACACAAATATCGCCAAGACACCTGTTGATGTAATTTATATCTTGCAAAGAACACTGGTGATACGATCAACCAGTTGGAGTACTCTAGGATTATTGGGAGTCTCGTGTACCTAAAAAAGTGCACGAGGCCAGATATAGAACATGCAGTAAGCAAGCTAAGTAGGTTTACACATGATCCGGGGAAGAACCACTGGATTTCTATTGTAAGGGTTCTATGGTATCTCAGATACACTATGAACAAAGGATTGTTGTGCACCGGATATGCAACTGTACTAGAAGGATACAACGATGCAAACTGGATATCAGACTCCACCGACTCAAAATCCACAAGAGAATTTGTCTACATGTTAGGAGGAGCAGCCGTGTCTTGGAAATCCACTAAGAAAACGTGCATAGCCAGATCCACTATGGAATATGAGTTTATAGCTTTAGACAAAGCTTCTGAGGAAGCCGAGTGGCTTCTGAATATTTTAGAGGATATTCCTAATTGGCCAAAGCATGTGTACGCTATCTGCATACATTGCGATAGTCATAGTTCCATTGGTAGGGAACTAAACGACATGTATAACGGTAAGTCTCGAATATCTACGTCAAATTATTTAGCAATAATACCCTAATAAGACGCGGCTTTGCGTCCTTTTTCTTCATAAGATACTTGATTGCTGAATGACCCGTGTACACGATCGTTTTCATCCCAAGCAGATAGGAACGAAACTTATCGAAAGAATATACTACGGCTAATAACTATTTCTCCGTCATTGTATAGTGAAATTGTAAAGGTCTTACTTGTATAATATATCGTATGGAAGATCTTCTCTTTTCTTTGTCCTAACACGGCAACAATTTCATGATCACTTGCATCGCACATGATTTTGAACGGAGAGTTCCAATATGGAGGTATGACAATTGGTGTAGAGATGAGTTTCTAAGAGACGCACCATTAAAATTGAAGGGATTATCCTTCTTAAGTAAAGAACACAGAGTTTTGGCGATTTTGGAGAAATATTTGATAGTTCTTTGATAAAATCCTACGTGACCCAAGAAACTTCTGACTCCTTTAACAGAAACGAGAAGTGGTAAGGTCTTTATAACTTCAATTTTTTGCACGATCAACCTCCATTCCTGCACTTGAAACTTTATGTCGTAGAACATTCCTTCGGGAACCATGAAGTGGAATTTTTCCCAATTAAGAACAAGATCTTTTTCTTTACATCGCAGGAGTACCCTCTCAATATTGTTAAGGCACTCTTCAAAACTATCTCCAAATACCGAAAAGTCATCCATAAAAACTTCTAAGAACTTGTAAATAATGTCCCAAAATATAGCCATCATACACCTCTGGAATGTGGCAGCCTGGGTGCATTGCATAACCCAAGCGTCATCCTTCGATAGGCAATGGTTTCAAACGGACAAGTGAAAGTTGTTTTGAGTTGATCAGCGGGATCTACACAAATTTGATTGTAGCCTAAATAGCCATCAAGGAAGCAGTACTCTCATATGCAAGCTTATCCAATATTTGATCGATGAACGGTAAATGGAAGTGATCTTTCTTCGTGGATTTGTTGAGCTTGTTGTAATCCATGCATACTCTCCACCCCACAACTGTTCTTGATGAAATGACTTTGTTTTTATCATTAAGGATGGTAGTGATACCTCTTTTCTTTAGAACACACTGCACTTGACTCACCCACTCACTACTCGATATCCGGAAGATAAGACCCGCATCTATCAACTTGATCACCCCTTTTTTTACCACCTCTTTCATTGCGGGCATAAGTCTTCTTTGTCCCTCTATAGAACTCCCTCCTTCATTTTGAAGAATGATTTTGTGTTGGAAAATGGTAGGACTAATCCCCTTTATATCGGCTATAGTTTATCCACATGCCTCCTTGTTGGATCGAATTATACATAGTAACTTATCTTCTTGAGGACCTGAAAGGTTAGCAGAAATAATAACATGCAAACTTTTGTTCATACCTTAATGCGTATATCGCAAATGAGCAGCAAGTGGTTTTTCCTCAAGAACATGTTGACATATTATAGATGGTTTCTTCATTGGTTCAATGTCTCCTGCCTCTCGGAGTTGTTCACGAATTCTCTCTTTTGGTCTCCCGTCATTTTAATCAAGATCAACCACCTCTACGGTTAACTTGTCATATACACCTGGTGATTCAAGTGCTAAGGCTGCTGTTAAGGTGTCATCGAAGCTTGACTCATTACAAGCTTCTTGCGTAATTTTGCTCATGACATCTATCTCAAAGCATTCATCTTTCATATCTGGATATTTCATAGCCTTAAACACATTGAATCTCACCATTTCGTTTTGGACCCTCATGATCAATTCCCCATTCTCAACATCTATTAGTGTATGCCCCATGGCTAAGAATGGTCTACCCAAGATAATGGGGACATTCTTATCCGCGTTATAGTCAAGAATAATAAAATTATAAGGAAATATAAAAATACCACCTTTAACTAAAACATCTTCAATTTTACCTACTGGTTAGGAGAGGGGTTGATCCGTCATTTGTAATACCACCAAAATAGGTATCACCTCTCCGATGTTGAGCTTCTCAAACAAGGACTTTGGCATGACATTGATACTCACACCTAAATCACATAAAGTTTTCCCGGTCCATCCTTTGCCAATGGCTATGGGAATTGTGAAACTTCTGGGATCTTGTAACTTTGGTGGCAACTTGCTTTGACATATAGCACTACACTCCTCTGGCAATCCAATAATCTCCCCAGTTTCTAAACATCGTTTGTGAGAAAGAATGTCCATCATGAATTTAAGATATTTTGGCATTCTTTTGAGAGCTTCTACAAATGATATGTTGATATCTAATTTGCTCACCATGTCAAGGAATTTCTTGAATTATTTTTCATTGTTCTTATTTTATCCCTCTCGTACATAGATTCTTGGTAGACTACAACTTTGACCTTCTCGGTCACAACACTAATTGTAGGGACATCTAGTGACACCTTTTTCAGCTACTTGTCCAAAACAGAGAATATTTCAGAATCTTCCTCAATATGGAGGGCACTTTTCCCTCATAAACATCTACAATGATGTGTCTTGTAGCCAAGAATGGGCGTCCGAGTATAAATAGAACATGCGGATCTACAACAAAATCAAGAACAGCAAAGTTGGTGGGAATAGCTAAGTTACAAACATGGAAGAGCACGTCCTCTATGAGTCCCCATGACTTTGTTGTTGAACTGTCTGTCAACTGTAGAATGACAAATGTCTTCTTAGCATCACTAATGCTGAACTTCTCAAACAAAATCTTGGGCATGAGATTTAAACTTAATGCCAAGTCACATATGGCCTTTTCCTCAAGCTTACCACCTAAATTTATTGGGAGGTTGAAACCTCCGGATCTTGAAGCTTGGGTGGCAGCTTCCCATCAACTTTTACCGAGACTCTCTCTGTTAGAGCCACAACTGATACCTCGACCTCTACACTTTCATTCTTCTTGGAGGAATCTCCTCGAAGACTTTTGGTGGTATAAGTCCCTTCCCAACTATCTCGAGTACTTGAACATTGATTATTTCTTCGCTCGACGTCTCTACGAATTCCTTGTACTCGGTATCACCCCTTGGATATTACATCTTCATCGGAAGTGGTGGTGATAAAAATGGTTGTCTAGGTGGCAATTCCACCCTACTCTGCTTTTGCACCTTTGGTGTAACTACCTCCTTCATCTTCACCAATGCCGCAACAATAAATTCCTCCAAGCTTAGCTTGGTTGGTTCATCTACTTTTGTAATCTCCATGACAATCTCTGTAGCATGTGGGGATTCCAGTTTCTCATCAGTTTGAAGGCTAATATTCGTACACGATTCAAACCCAACATTACTCTCTCTATTCACAATGGCCTTCACTTTATTTCTTTTACCTTATCCTAATTGTAGCGTAGGATATTTTTTAATATTGTCAAGATGGGAGGCTATGTGGGTAAATTGATTCCCTAATATCTTCAATAAAGCCGATTGCTCGGTGAATCTTTCATTATTCACTTGCATATTCTATTGTGTCAAAACCCAGCAAAATTGCATTTTCTGTTGAAGCTCAGTGATGGATCCTTCTTGATGTGATGGCAAAGCTTCCTGAGTAAGACTCTCGGCATACGAATTATAGGTTGGATATGGTGGTGAAGGTGGACTCTCATACCCTTGTCCTCCTTGATAAGGAACTTGGGATCTCTGTTGGGAGTTGTCATTTTGAGGTCGTGGTTGGTAAAAACTATGTTGATTCACGAACCTAATAGGATTTGGCCATTGAATACGTGGATGATTGCGATTCTTCTATTGATACCCATTATTACCCAATTTGTAATTCCCACAATTCGACAAGGAAAAACGATTGCGTTGACACTCTTCAAAAATATAATTATTCACCTCACAACGCGGATAACCTGTGCTTCTTGCACAACTTCAACTTGTTTGGTTTCTCTTGGGAACCTTCTTTATTAGTGAGGTCCAACTGCTTCAATTGATTTTCTAACGATGCAAACTTAACCTCTATTGCAGTGTCATTGTCCAAACCTAACATACATTCTATATTGGTAAGGAGAGCTCGCAACTGTGGCCAACTCCTCTTAGTTTTGAATATCTTTTCCATACCATAAGATGCTTCATGATGTATCCCTATTTGTGATGAATTAATCTAGTTTGGAGACATCATTTTAGGTGTAATTATTAGGTTATAGGTTAATTTTTACATGATTTATTACAATTTCCTATTTCTTGTCTTGATTTGATTATTTATTATTTTTAGAGCATATTGGGTTTAATTTGTTTATTTAGTGTGAAGCTTTAAAGATATATAGAAATTAATTAGATGCAAAATCAATTCTAAGAGATAAAGGAAAGAAGATATGCATGGAAATTGGAGATAAAGGAAAGAAAGGATAGGTATGGAAAGATAAAGTTGCCAAATAAATCTGAATTTCACCAGCAACGTCCACAAAAGTGATCATAACTCAAAAACGGCTAGGAATTTTGAAGAATGGTCTGAAGCAAAGTGATAGTTCTTTTCGAGACGATCAGTTTCGATATAAAGAATGTGTCAATCAGAGTTGAAACGAAGAAGTTAAGGCCAAAACAAAACAACAACAATTTATTACTTTTCCTATATTTTAAGGTTACGAATTTGAGTTAGACTAGAATTCCAATACTTGTCTTCCACTCTAAGAAAATGGTTTAGGGTTTCATATACCCTATAAATACACCCTCTAATTAGTAGAAACACATCCTTGGCCAATCCTTAAGCCAAGAAGAAGCTTACAACACACGAAGAGAAGTCTGGAAGGAGTTGAGCATCAAAATATGTCTTCACAAGCCTTCGAATTTGTAATTGTTTTCTTTTCTTTCTTTAGTATGAACTAATTTACTTTTAGCTTGAGATTTAGCATATATTCATGAACCCTAGATTTGTTTTACATATATCTAATTTGGGATACCATCGTATTTAAATTAAATTCATGTTTTATTCTCTGTTTTATGTGCTTTGATTTATTGTTTGTTTTCCTTGTGGTGCGCAACGTACAGATTACCTTAATAGTAGTTAGATGGTCACCCAGAATGGGTGTCTAATTATTTAAACACCACATAAACATATAGTGTACGGAATTAATCCTGACAAGATTTGCCTAACTAGATAATTATTAGGGTTTGTTTTAATCACCAATCATCATTAGTAGGCCAGCCTTACTTAGGACCCTTGTAGCGTAGGATCATCCAATTTAAGTCCCCTCGTGATTGTGAGGTCGCCGCCCTAGTTCGCTCTCCGGGGATAGGGAGGAATTTAGAATCCTGGTTATTGCAATTCTACATAATCACCCTTACATGTTTAGAATAAACAAGGCTAATGGGGATTACTTGCTAGTTTCTCGAGCTAAACTCTCATACTATCTTCTCTTCGTATTTAATATTCTATCTTTAATTTATTTAGTTTAATTTTCTATTTACAAAAACCCAATAAAAATTCTATTGTCTTTTACTTTCTTGCGTATTATATATTCTAACTTTTATATTTGCACTTGATAATTTGCATAAGTTCTCTCTAACTTTCGTAGTCTCTGAGGAACGAATCTTATTTATCATTACAACTTGCATACATCCTGTATACTTGCAGGATCGTGCTAGGCTACGGTGTCTATTTTTCACTTATTTATATCATATTATTATCACACCCTAGTCGACACCAAGTTTTTGGCGCCGCTCGGGGACTACATAATTAGTCCTTGTGCATTTATTTAGTGATTTTATTTCAGTTAGTTCTATTTTACGCTTTTCTTTTTAGTTTTGTATTACAAATTTACAGATGGAAAGCCCAAGAAGACTTGATCTTCCCATCTCATTCAGAGTGCAACCGAGAGGAATCCGCACTCCAGAAATCCAAGCCGCTAAGTTTAGGCCAGATCTGGGTATGATAGCGCAATTTGCGAGTCATGGACAATTTAGTGGTGCTGCAAAACAAGATCCGGTCTGGTATGTTCAGAAATTTATGCAGATCTGTGACGCTTATATCATCAAAGGCGTTACAAATGAGCATATGTATTACGTTATGTTCTAGTTCTTTTTGACCGAAGGTGCAAGCAATTGGTACGGTTCCCAACATCCCGATGATATTCCAGACTGGGACAAGCTCCAAACAAAATTTCTAGACCGATTCTATCCAGTCAGTAGATGCTTGAAATATATATTGGAGCTTGAACAGTTTATGCAAGAAGAAGGGGAAAGTGTTGGTGAAGCATGGTTACGTTTTAACGAGAAGAAGGCAAGATGCCCATTTCACGTATCTTCTCCACAATATTATTTGACCATGTTCTATGGAGGGCTCAATGACGATTCCAAAAGAAAAGCAGATTTGTTAGGAGATGGAAGTTTTGTGTTATTAGATCCTGAAGTAGCTAATATTATTATGGAAAGAGTTCTTGATACCGAGAGAAGTTGGCCGATTGAGTCAGAAAAACAAGAAGATACCTTAGAATCTCTAAGGATCAAAGAACTATAACAACAACTCAAGGAATTACAAGAGCAAGCGCGAACAATAGCTCAGGTAAATCTAGTACATACTTTACCTTCATGTCCGGGTTGTGGAGCAAGAAATCATTCGTGGGAGAGTTGTATGATTAATCCAGCTTCAATTTCCTTTATTTCTCATCAAAGAAACCGTGAATCTAATGGTTATTATCAGCCTCAAGGGAATTACGCTAATTATCAATCTCAACAGAATCAGCATTGGGTCGAAAACCAACGTACTTATTATCAAACTCGACCTCAAAATTATTATCAGCCACAACCTACCTATCAAGAAGCGCCAATTTATGAAGAAACTTATCAAGAACCGCCTCAATATTCAACGCAACAAGCTATACAAGAACAACCTTCGAGTTTGTCAAGTATAATAGAACTTATGGGATTATTTGAAGAAAATATGAAGATAAGTCAGCGAAGACTCCAAACCCAGTCAAAGGTAATTAAAAATCTCGAGCATAACCTTTCACAGATGGCGAGTACACTTCAAATTAATCCAAAAGGGCAACTCCCAAGTGATACGATTGCTCCTCAAGATGATGCTTGTCATGCAGTTGAATTAAAAAGTGGAAAACAATTACCTCCGCCTCAAGTAGAAGAAATAGATTCAACCTCTATTCTTGAAACAGTGGTTGAAGAAACAGTATAAGATAAGGTCGAAGAGGTAATTGAACCAAATAGTGTCCCAGAGAAGACACTAGAAAAGAAGAAGATCTTAGTGGTAAACAATACACGTCCTCCTCCACCATTCTCATCACGTGTCAAAAACAAGAACAATGAAGAAGAATTCAAGAAGTTCCTTGACATGGTGAGCAAGTTAGATATTAACATACTGTTTGTAGAAGCTCTCAAGAGAATGCCAAAGTATAATAAATTCATGAAGGATATTCTCTCTAAAAAACGAAGCTTAGAAAATAAGGATATGAATGGATTGTCAGAGGAGTGTAGTTCTATATATAAAATCAAGTTACCACAAGACGCACATACACCCAAGAACTCTTGGATGGGACCATCCATGGCAATAAAGAATAGATCTGAGAAGTTCGTGGGAGTGAAAGACTGATGTCTCCCTATTTGTTCTAAATATTAGCACTTAGGAGACATCCATATTACACTTTCTCCCCTTGGAATTAGACTATTTTCATTTTTAGAGCTTTTGTGCGTTAATTTGGTTATTTTTAGTGCAAAGTTAGTAGGTTCTTGAATTTTATGGAATACCAATACAAGGAGGAGAAGTGAGAATTAAAGTCTTATATTATTTTTATTGTGTTAGGAATTATTTCATTCGAGTTTCTAATTTTAAAGTGCACTTTCTTATTCATAGTCTTGATTTAATGATTTATTATTTTTTAAAGCATATGCGGTTTAATTATTTATATATTGTGAAGCTTTGAAGATATATGGTAATTAATTAGAGATCAAGTGAAGTCTAAGAAGTAAAGTAAAGAAGATATACATGGAAATTGGAAGATTAAGGAAGGAAATATACAAAGAAGGAAAAGATAAAGTTGCAAAATAAATCTGAAATTCCAGCCACGTTCAAAGACGAGCTCATAACTCAAGATTAGCTAGTAATTTGGGAGAATGGTCTTGGCCAATGGATATATCTTTCCGAGACAAGTGATTTCGATATAAAGAACGCGTCAAACGGATAAGTATTGAAGGAGATATGACCAAAACAAATTAGCAACAGGATCTTACCTTCCTTATATTTTAGGGCTGCGAATTAAGAGTCCTTTACTTGTCTTCCACTCCAAGTAAAACGAATTAGGGCTTCCTAGCACTTAAAAATACACCCCTTAGATCTCATTATTCAGCACCTCTCAATTATTCTTCAATTTATATCATCCTTAGAGAGAGCGTCAAGAGGCGGAAGCAAGAGAAGAAGCTGGAGAATCCTTTTCCTCCAACAACAACTCAAGTCAATTCCTCTATCTAGGTTCTTATTTTATTTCGGTTATTAGGAACATGTATATTATTAATTTCTTTATTGTTTTTATTTCAATTATGAGCTAAACCTTAATTACTTGAGAATCGTAATGGGATGAACCCTAATTTATTGAATTAGTGTATTTCAATTTGGGATTAATTTCTAGTTTAATTTGAATTGGGTATTTCATATTGCTTATTATTTTATATTAATTTCACTATCAATGAATTAGCTAATCGGAGATAGGTCATAGTAATTAAGCTATTCACTTTGGTGGGGGAAGTGATCGCCTTGACGGGGGCTTTAATTACGAACATAGGTAATAAACGTAAGGTAGAAATTATTGATCCTGACGGACTTAGTTAACCTTATAGCCAATGTGGTAAGAGACTAAAATAATCTGAACGTAGCTTATAATCTCCCTGACGGGGTTTGTAATATTGTAGGATAGCTCCTAGGTCCACCCTGACGGGGGCTAGGAGATTATAGAGTCCTGACTAATATAGAAGTATCAATTCCGCCCTTAATGAAAGCATTAATTGGGTAAGTTTAGGTGATTCCCTAGCGAGACTCAAGTATAGCTCATATATGCGTCTTAGTCCTTTAGTATTTATCTTGAGTTATTTTGTTTATTTACATCTAGTAGTTTAATAACGCAAAACCAAACAAATATCTTTTATCTTTTATTTTCTGTATTTGCAATTTGTACTACTTATTTATTGAACACTTAAGTTAGACCAGTCCAATCCCTGAGAACGAAACCTGATTTATCGGAGTATTACTTGGACAACCGTACACTTGCGGTATTGTGGTTCCTTTATTTTCAGTACTTAATTCTATAACACCCTAGGACCCACCAAAGACAAGGGATTCAAATTTCGCATGCCAAATATTAATAAACTTGCTTATTGTTAGGGAAGTGATGTTCATACATGATCACCGAGGTAACACGTCGAACTAAAAGACGTTAAACAAAAGTGCTCTTGGGAGACACCCCTTGTTTTAATTGTTTTTTAGCTTAATTTTATGTTTTGTAGTGTATAATATTAAGTTAGTGTATATTTTTAATGTGTTTACAAGCTAATAGGAGAGAAAGGTAGTGTGTTAATTGTGCAGGAAATGAGTTTAAGGTCAAACTAGGAAAAATTGGGAAAATTCTGACTTGTTGACCGGCTGGCCGGTGAATCCACCGGTATACCGGTGGAGAAACCGTGCCACGGTTCGCAAAATCATGTTCTTCGCCGAGAGCATGCGCGGGACAACCGTAAGCGCAAAGTGTCGACACGGTTTTAAATTTCTCGACCAATAAGCCGGTCAGGGCACCGGTATGCCGGCCAAGGAAAAAACCGTGCCATGGTTTCTTAAATTGGGTTCCTTGCCGAGACGAAGAAAAACGAAAAAAGAAATGGACAACCGGTATGCCGACCCAGGAAATAATCGTGCCACGGTTTTTGAAATTAGGTTTGTTGCCGAGAGCAAGTATTAAAAACTGTGTTCGTTTTTTACGACACGGTTCATAACATCAGCGGCCGGTATGCCGCCGATCTCACCGGTATGCCGGTCCGAGGCGGTTTGTGAAGAGTTTGTTACCTAATCAACTTCTTACATTACCAATATTAAAACCTAGCCTCTCCAATAAGAATTTTTCAGACCCAAACCTTATAAAAACACCTTGAAGCTTGATTAAACCTCCACAACAAACACAACAACAACAAGAAATCTTTCCTCCATCCTCCATAAACACATATTCTTCATCATATTCATTACACTACACCACAAAACACCATCAAATATCATCAAGCTATCAAGAATTCTTCCAAGAACAATCACATAAAATTTCTTCTGCCATTAATAATCATTCATCCAAGCAAGAAACTCAAGCCACGCCAATATTTCTTAAATTTATTCTATCCTTTATGTAACTTGAGTTGAGGGTTATTCAAAGGTGAAAAACAGAACGGATGATATGGATTATACGAGGAAGTTTTTAATCTTAGGGAAGAACAAGAATTTTCCTGGAGCCACAGTTGAAAAGGCCACTGACCTTGATGAGCCTATTGAAAAGAAACCAAAGATAGAGGCACCAACACAACCACTACGAAAGAGATTAACAACCAGAATGAGTGTACCACCAAGGCCTAAAGCAAAGACACCAATCCCAGATCAAGGTTCTTCTTCATTTCCTAATAATTCATGCATGCCACCAGAATGGGCGATCAAATTACAAGATGATATTAATTATTAAAGAAAATAATTTGCTACATGCTAGGAGGAAATTGACAAGATTAATCAGGTGTTAGATGAAGTAACTGAGAACTTAGATATTGATGATTATTCTTAGGAGGAGGAGGAGGACATGCTAGATCTTTATGGCCAGGTACCCAGTTCTAATTCTGCTTCTTAATTGCTTGTATGCATTAGGTAGTTTAGTTTAGTTTAATATAAATTTTATTTCTTCATTGAGTCTTTTTCGAGTCGTGGGGACACGACTCACTTTTGAGTTGGGGGTGTGGATCCGTTGTCCTCATCTTCCTTTTTGTTTTTGCATAAAATTTAAAATTTTAAGTTTTGAATGGGCATAGAATATAGTGAATGTACCTATTGAGCATGATTTAATTAAGTCAATGATAGGAAGTAGTATGTTTTTGAACAGTGTCACAAATATGTTTAGTATGCATGTATGAAAACAGGAAATAAAAGATAGAAAAGTTAACGAGCAATCTAAGAATACATGTTGAAACTTAGGGAAAGTTATTTGGTGTGTAGAACGTGAGGGTAGAAATTAGTTGAAAACCCGCTTATCTATGAACTGGTAGTGAAAAAGTAACAAAATCTGGTAGTTAGAAAAGTGAATAAGGTAGTTTTTTCATATTTAAAGCCATTTGAAGCCTTATTGCTAGTTTCTCGAGCTAAACTCTCATATTATCTTCTCTTCGTATTTAATTTTCTGTCTTTAATTTATTTAGTTTAATTTTATATTTACAAAAATCCAATAAAAATTCTATTGTCTTTTATTTTCTTACGTATTATTCAATCTAGCTTTTATATTTGCACTTGATAATTTGCATAAGTTCTCTCTAACTTTCGCAGTCCATGAGGAACAAATCTTATTTATCATTAAAACTTGCATACATCATGTATACTTGCAGAACCGTGCTAGGTTAGGGTATCTATTTTTCACTTATTTATATCATATTTCTATCACACCCCTAGTCGACACAACTTCATTAGGATCCATGGACACAAAACCTCCTCTTCCAAGGTTATCTACCCTCAAGCGTGACTTGTAGTTTAGTCTTTGATAAAGCATCACAAGTTGAAGTACAGGGTATAACCATGAAGTCCTCTATTGAAACCTCACCCATGTATCTCCTAAACTCTCACCACTGTCTTTGCAAAAATTGGAAAGCTCCATTTGGTTGCAGCTTCGGTCAAGAAAAATGGAACCATGAAGTAATACAGCTGCTCACGAGTGATACCTTGAGTAACATAGACATCACAAATCTGCATAAACTTCTGAATCGACCTCACCGGATCTTGATGAGCAGCACCATTGTAGTTTCCATAAGTCATGAACTGATTCAACATACGTGGATCAGGCTTGAATCTAGTAGCTTGGATCACTGGAGGGCGAATCCCTAATGGTTGAACACAAAATTTGGCCTCATTGACCAGAAAGACCTTGTCCACTACGCTGATTATTCTTTGGACCTCCTCTGTTGGATCCTATTTTTGGTTGTCCGGCTGGGAGAATTGGATTTTGATTATTAGTATATTCCCCAGGTGGTACATCTTCTATTCTGGGAATCAGATTCCCATCAGCACCTACTAACAATGGCTCGTTGTTGTTGGTCATCGCTTCTTGCTTCCTTTGCTCTCTTTCTCGCCTTCTCTAAGCTTGGATTAGTTTATCAGGATTAAGGAGCATACACCAAACCTAAAGAACCTGAAGAGAGACACAAGCCAAACAAGCATAAAATTGAAACAAATAAAAACTTCTACACTAATCTAAACACAATAACTAACTATAAAATGCCCAGCAGCGACGCCGAAAATTTGGTATCCCCCACGGTTTGATAAAATAAAGACGCAAGATACATACATACTGAGGGATACAGGATTAGCTCTCTGTACATATAATGATTGTTCCAAGTAATAAGTTAGTAAAATAAGTTTTTTCCTCAGGGATTTAGGTAGTTAGCTTTGAACTAAGAGTAGATGGTTTTGATTGTTTGAATGAAAAGACAAAAATAAAATAGATATTTGTTTGGTTTTTGAATAGTTAACTAGGACGCAAGTATTAAAGATTAAACTACTAATGCAATAAAATAATATTAATAAGAATGAGTAAGAGAATAGCTTAGTTTTGTAAGTACGCACATATCCTATTGAATCGATATTTTAATTTTAAGGTTGAATTGAGCTAATACAACTAGTTAGGATTCTATAATCCTTCTAACTTCCATATCGGTAGATTAAAGGAATCTTTAACACTATGAGTGGATTGGGTAAGGGGACCCTATACAATGACCGGTGGTGAAATCTAACCAATCAGGATGACTACCGCACACTAGACGATTACGAACCATGTCAGTCCCTAAACCCCCAACAATGGTGATAGTATAAGAACTTAGGTCAATATAGAGGTATACAATCTCTAAAAAGAATAACCTAATATAATTCATAACACACCTATAATTTAAATGCTCAAATCAATTAACACGGCTTCCCAAATAACATAGAATAGCAAAATAGCAGTCAAGGATTAACATAAAGCAAACCCAAGTTATTGGAAATATAGTGCATAGATAATGAAATCAAACTAAAGAATAAAAAGTTTAGAAATATGGTAAAGCCAAACTTCTAAAGCTAATTACCCAAATGTTATAAACGGAAAGATGCAGGTATGGTAATGTAGGGCTCCAACTCTGCTGCACTATTCTCTTTAGTCGATTTACTCCTCTCCCTGGCAAATTTTTTTGAAATAAACTAAGAAAGGACTGGAAAGCACCCTTCTCTAACGTTAATTTCTGCTATTTATAGGTCCAAAAATGTTTCATGGGTCATGGGCTTCTTTTAAGTAACCTAACCTAGCCCAAAAATATTTTACTCTAGTAGTGGACTGTTCGAGCCACGTTAGCTACAACGTTAATAACTTCTTCGTTTCAACTCCAAATCATGAACTGCCGCCGGCCACAAGTTCCTACGTGAAAATTCTAGTTGGATATCAATGTGATCATCCATATCTTTGTCAATCTTGCGTGTCACCTCGAACAATTCACTTTCTAAATCTGGACGACAACCCTTTCACTTTTTGAGAACGACTTATTGGTCCTTTAACTCTTTTTTCCCATTTTATCTTCTTTACTCGACTTATTATGCATTCTTTGGAATCTAATATCATCCGTGTACCTAATATCTTAACACTTAACACACAAATTACACATAAATAGCTCTAAAAGTATCAATTCTCCAAAACTATACTAGAAACGAGAACGTAACCTATAATATGGAAAAACCCCTTAACTAAGCACAATATGAACCTAAAATGACGTCTCATGGCTAGATTAATCAATCACAAATATAGATACATTAGATAGTGAACCAAACATGACAACTTATGTTGTACACGTGCTTACTGGTGGTCCTTTGTGTGTTCTAAAAATAAATGCAAATAATAATCGAACCACAACCGCAAGTGTACGGTTGTCCCAAGTAGTAATTCTGATAATCAGATTCGTTCCAAGGACGGATGGTTGATCACAATGTTTATGCAAATAGTGATTGATGCACTTATGAAAATAAAAGACAATAAATTGTTTGTTTTGGTTTTGTTTATTAATTCTACTAAATGAAAGACAAATTATAAATGCAAGTAAAAGCTAAGACGCAAGTAAAATGTATGAAAACGCAATATGAGATGTAGTACTTGAGAACGCAAGGATCTTCCTAATTTTACTTTCTAACTTATGTTGTTTAAGGGTTAAATCAGTCAATTACAATGGTCGGGATTCTAATATCCTTATACCCCCGTCAGGGTGGACTATAAGGCGATCCTAAAGTGTCACTAGTCCCGTCAGGGTAAATATGATCCACCGTTGGATGATTAAGATTTATTACCACATTGGCCCTAGGATTAACTAAGTTCGTCAGAATCAATAGTTTTTATCCTAGATTGAACAATTATTTCTGTACCTAAACCCCCCGTCAGGATGATCCATACGCCACATATATGGAATAGCTTAGATACTAATACCTAATTTTAGTTCGCGACTCTAAAATCAGTAACATTCACAAATTGTCGAAAAGAGTAAAAGCCCTAATTTAATTTAATTCAATAAAAACCCAAATTCAACATTCGTTATAATAATAAAATCAAGATTCACCCATTGTTTTGTTCTCAAGCACTAATGGAAATTTAGCTCATATTAAAATTAAAAACTAAATAAAAAGAAATGGAATTCATATTCATTACAAAATTAAAATATAAGAAAAACCTAATTTTCGGAATCAGAATGACTACGAACGGAGTTATAGACCCACTCCAGCTCTTGTAGCTTCTCCCTTCTTCCTGCTGTAGCTTCTCTGGTGTTTTTTTAATCTTGTGGAAAGTGAATTGTCTGTAAAATAGAAGTCCAGACCTCCTTTTATAATAAGAAAAACGGATTAGGGCTTGGACCAGAAATTAAAAGCCTAATTAAATGTCCAAGCCCACTCTTTAAGCCCAAAATCCCGTAACTGATGCCAGGCCTCCACTAAAACTGCTTTTCCCGATGCGTTACAACTCCGATTGACCTCATTCCAGTTGCTAAAGTTCCGTACTTCGATAAGGAATGTTTTCTCTTCAAAGGTCAGCGGCTCAATCAGCTCTTAAGTCCCTCGAAAACAGCACTCAAGGGCCTAGAAAATGGATTTTCAGCTCTAAAAATAAAATCTTCGGGATTTCTCTTCAAGTCTTGACTCTATCTTTTGATCTTTGACCTTATCTTCGGATTCCTTTCCTAGCTAACATCTAAAAACCTGTAAACTTTACACTAAAAATACCAATATTACGCGCAAAAGTTTAATAATTCAAAAATGCTAGAAATAAAAAGGGAAATCCGAAATATTGCATATTTAGTCCAAAAGTCTATCGAATTAATTAGATAAACACCAAAAATGATGTCTCCTAAGGGTCTAAAATAAGAACAATTAGGGAGACATCAAGACCCCCAACTCAAACCTTTGTCGTCCCGACAAAGCAAAACAAAATAAAACGAGGGGTAGAAGCAAACGTATAAACACATGGAAGCTAGCAAATAAACCCTAAAGCAATTCCTAAGATAAATCTCATATAGCAAACTTTAAGGACTAACATCTACATACACTAATCATGCAACATCAAACATAAATAATCTCAATCATAAAATTAAAGTCGCAATGCTTGAAGGTTACACTTGTACTCATCTCTGTATGGTGGCTATAGGGTGGTCATTAATCCTAAATCGCTTTAAACGCTCCACCTAGTCTATTCCCTATCAACAGAATCATAAATTCACTATGCACTTAGGAATCACGAGGTCTTTACGGTTATAATATTGGCTTAAGGACGGGTATGGATGTATATTTGGTAAATTTGAAGTGAGCTTTTGGCTCTCTCCTCACTTACCATCAACATTGTCCTCGAGCTTGAGTTAACGCTCAAAAAGATGTTCTCACTCACCCATTACGCAACAATTTAGCGTCCCATGTCTACCCACTATAAACTAGATGATTTTCAGAAGAATTCCACTTTGCCGGCTGTTTTATTCTTTCATATTTTTCTTTTTCTTTTCTTTTCTCTTTTTCTTTTTTTTTGTACAGAGGAAAACCGGGTACCCGGATTTTGGAAATCGGGTTCCCGGATCCTACTGTATGATTTTTCAAAATTTTTCATCATTTTTTTTTTCTTTCTTTTTCACTTTTCTACATTCCCGGCAAAGGGTTACAAGTATATATCATCTGCAATTGTGCTACAATACAAAGCACATCAATCCCAACCCATTAAAGTCCCCATATGTGGTCCCACCACCCCAAACTCAAGCTCGAGACATGTCTCAGGATTGTGATTCAAGTGCGGGTCATATGGTCATGCCTAATAATCTAAGGGATAATGGCTTATATCGTGGCTTCAAAGAAAAGGCTAAAGGCTCAAAGTGGGCTAAGAAGGATAATAATTAATAAAGGGATAGAAGGCTAAAAAGGCACAAATGGCTAACAAAGAACTGCCCCTATCATTTTCCTAAGTACATAGCTTGTCTTTAGTTCATATCTAGGTGGGTTCTCTACTAATTAGGATTTCACGTTCTACACACCAAACATATTCCTTGAGTACAAGCTTACTTCATTTGCATTGTTAATTAATTTTTCCTATCAATTACCTATGTTCGCATGCAATTGTAAGTGCGTTTTATATCAATCCCTAAAATCCACTATTTACTATCATAGATTTATCAAAAGTATGCTTAAAGGGATATTTAAAAATTTCTATAGTCAAACGCAACTCCGAAAATTCTTTTATTGAAAGCAAATAAAGCAAATAACACATAAAAAACTGGGATGAGGCAACGAACCCCACCCCAAACTCAAAAATGAGTCGTGTCCCCACGACTCGAAAAGACTCAATAAAGCATTTAAACTAATATACACTAAGAGGAAAGTTTAGAAAACGTATCTTAACCAGCGCGAGGCTGGTTATCGGTGTTGCGTTCCGGACCTTTATCTCGCGTAACAGCATCATAAATCGCGTTTTGAAGTGTATTTACGCCTAGGATTAAATTTCGAAGCAGGTCCAATTCTTTTGTAACGTTTCCCAAGGTAGCAATCATCCTCTCCTGGTTCCATCTCACTTTCAATCTCATCAATCAATCTCCTCTTTAGACCTGTGATTTCTTTTCTGTTAGAATCAAGCTTAACTTCGTTAATTTTTCGTTTAGGACGCGAATCAGGAATCTCAATAGCTTGTTCTTGTGAACCACCAATGGTGGTCTTTCTTCTAGGAGCAGTTCTTCGAAAATCACCGGTTCTGTTAGTCATCTCTTTTCACCCCAAACTCAAAACTTCAAATAATGAAAAACTTAGAGAAAAAGTTTAGAATTTTGATGTTTTGAGGCTTAGGAATTGAAGAACTAGGGTGAATATGAGATGGGTCTTGATTAATTTGAGTGGGAGAAGAAAGAATTGGGTTTTAGTTTAGGATTTGATGAAGAAGAATCTTGGGAAAAACTAAGGATTTGATGTTATTTTGGAGAGGAGGTGAGTTGATCTTATGTTTTTGTGGTGAAAGAGGGTAGGATTTGATGATATATAGTGTTTTGGTAGATGAATTTCGTAGGTGGGGAGGCTATTGGTGCGTTTTAGGTAAAAACTTGCAAAAGAGGCTAAGAAAACTAGGTTAAAATACCCAAAACCGCCTCTCACAGCTTTCAAACCGGGTTCCCGGATTTGGAAAACCGGGTCCCCGGTTCCGCGTCGCTGTGACGGCGCGGAAAAATAATTGTGGACTTTTTTTTTTTTTTTTTTTTTTTTTTTTTTTTTTTTTTTTTTTTTTTTTTTGAAAACGCACCAAAACGCTGGACCCCAAGACGCTGGGTCAGGGATTTTGCTCGCCGAAACCGGGTACCCGGTTCTGTGGAATGCGGGTTCCCGGATTTTCTCGATGGCGCGAATGAAAACGCGCCAAAACGCAGCACCCTGAAACGCTGGACCAGAAAATTTCACCAACAGCAGCTCCGAAACCGGGTACCCGGTTCTGCCAAATGCGGGTACCCGGATTTGTGTCGATGGCGCGAATGAAAACGCACGAAAACGCAAGCCACCAAGATGCTGGGTCAGGGAATTTCAGAAATTACAGCACCAAAACCGGGTACCCGGTTCTGTGGAATGCGGGTTCCCGGTTTCTCCTGGACATCCAACCTCTTTTTCTTCTGTTTTCGCCAAATCGACCCCAAACTCAAGTCCTTTTTACCCCTGAAATCATCAAAAACAACTACCGTTCCTCATTTCTTAATAAAAAAATAAAATTACGAAAATCAAACTAATCTAAATTGCAAAAATAGAAAAACTCAGCTAATATACAAGTAATTGGCTTTTGTTTAACGTCGTTAAGCTCGACGGGTTACCTCACGCTTCTAAGGATTCTCGAGGAGATACATGACCTCCCCGGGATGTGGATCTTCCGAGCGATTGGTATCTTCACCTCCATGGTATATCTTTAATCTGTGACCGTTAACCATAAAGGTACGGTTCTCTAGCGGGTGTTCTATTTCTATCGCCCCATGAGGTGTAACTTTGGTCACTATGTATGGACCTGACCACTTAGATCTTAACTTACCCGGAAAATTGCTGAACTTTGAATTATACTTTAATACTTTTTGCCCCACTTCAAAGTTCTTTGGACGAATCCGATTGTCATGCCATTTCTTTGTATTTTCTTTGTAAAGTTTAGCATTTTCATAAGCATGCAATCGGAATTCGTCAAGTTCATTAAGCTTCATCATACGATTCTTTCCGGCTAAGATAGGATCTAAGTTCAACTGCGCAATTGCCCAATAGGCACCCATTTCAAGCTCTAAAGGTAAGTGACAAGCCTTACCATACACCATACGATAAGGAGATGCACCTACTGGAGTCTTAAACGCAGTACGATAGGCCCACAACGCATCATCTAACTTCATTGACCAATCTTTTCTTGTAGGACCAACGGTTTTCTCTAGGATTGATTTGACTTCACGATTCGAAACTTCAGCTTGCCCATTGGATTGTGGATGGTATGCAGTAGATACACGGTGTCTGACTCCATATTTCTCTAGAATAGTCTTCAGATATCTATTAACGAAATGAGATCCTCCATCGCTAATAATCACTCTAGGTGTGCCATGTCTAGTGAAAATATGTGACTTCAAGAACTTAATCACCACTCGTGAATCATTAGTAGGTAAAGCCACCGCTTCTACCCACTTAGACACATAATCAACAGCCAATAAGATATAGAGGTTACCATTTGAAGGAACGAAAGGACCCATAAAGTCTATGCCCCACACATCGAATATCTCAACCTCTAACACATTATTACGCGGCATCTCATCCCTCTTAGATATGTTTCCGGTAAACTGGCATCTCGTACATTTCTTAACATATTCATGACAATCTTTTATAAGAGAAGGCCAGTAAAAACCTGATTGAAATACCTTTGCAGCAGTTCTGTCTCCTTTGAAATGTCCTCCATATAATGAATCATGGCATCCAGCTATAATGGCTTGAGTCTCTTCCCTTGCTACACATCTTCGTATCATTTGGTCAGCACAAACTTTATAGAGGAACGGATCCTCCCAAAAGAACTGTCTAGCACGATGAGCTAACCTCTTTCTTTCTTGATAAGTAGAACCTTCAGGAAAAACACCACTCACCACTAAATTTGCAATATCTGCATACCACGGAGCCTCATAATCTCGGACAACGAATAAACTCTCATCAGGAAACTCTTCTCTAACTGCTTCAGTACCACTATTCATCTCTGAACCCTCTAAACGCGATAGATGATCTGCAACCTGATTCTCACAACCCTTTCTATCTTTGATCTCTAAATCGAACTCTTGAAGCAATAACACCCATCTGATTAACCTTGGTTTTGCATCTTTCTTCTCCATGAGAAATCTGATCGCGGAATGATCTGTATAAACAATAACTTTCGCTCCAAGAAGATAAGAGCGAAATTTATCAAACGAATATACAACTGCTAGCAACTCCTTTTCTGTAACTGTGTAATTAATCTGAGCACCACTAAAAGTTTTACTAGCATAGTAAATCGAATGAAAAACCTTCTCTTTCCTCTGTCCTAATACAGCTCCCATACACAAATCACTCGCATCACACATAACCTCAAACGGTAAATTCCAATCTGGAGGTAACACTATAGGAGCAGAAATAAGCTTTTCTTTGATTGCTTTGAAGGCCGCTAAACAAGCTTCATCAAAAAGGAATTTGCAATCCTTTTCGAGTAAGTTGCATAGTGGTTTAGCAATCTTAGAAAAATCTTTAATAAAACGCCTATAAAAGCCAGCATGGCCAAGAAAACTCCTTACCCCTTTAACAGAAACAGGAGGGGGAAGAGTTTTAATTACCTCTATCTTTGCTCTATCAACTTCTAAACCAACACTCGAAACTTTGTGACCCAGAACAATACCTTCGCGAACCATGAAATGACACTTCTCCCAGTTGAGCACCAAATCTGTTTCCTTGCATCTCACTAACACTTTCTCCAAGTTATCCAAACATATATCAAAATCATCACCAAACACGGAGAAATCATCCATGAACACTTCAAGGAAATTATCTATCATGTCCCAGAAGATGGCCATCATGCACCTTTGAAAAGTAGCGGGAGCGTTACACAACCCAAATGGCATTCTGCGATATGCAAAAGTACCAAATGGGCATGTAAAGGTAGTCTTATGTTGATCTTCTGGAGCCACGTAGATCTGATTGTACCCAGAGTAACCATCCAAGAAACAGTAATATTCCCTTCCGGCTAATTTGTCTAACATTTGATCAATGAAGGGCAAAGGGAAATGATCTTTTCTGGTGGCCTTGTTCAGCTTTCTGTAATCCATGCAAACTCTCCAACCAACTACTGTTCTTGAAGGGATCGCCTCATTTTTGTCATTAAGAATTGTTGTAATTCCTCCTTTCTTCGGTACACACTGAACCGGACTCACCCATTCACTACTCGAAATGGGATAAATAATCCCCGCATCTAAAAGCTTAATCACCTCCTTCTTCACCACATCCTTCATGGCTGGCATTAATCTTCTCTGACCTTCGACTGAGCGTGCATTAACATCTTCTAGTATGATTTTGTGTTGACAATAGGATGGACTAATGCCTTTGATATCGGCAATTGTCCAACCTATTGCTTCTTTGTTGGCTCTTAACACACGCAACAGTTTATCTTCTTGAGGACCTGTTAAATTAGCTGAAACAATAACAGGTAGAGTTTCATTAGTACCCAAATAAGCATACCTCAAGTGTGCTGGCAATGGTTTTTCTTCCAACTCCGGAGGAGATTCAATTGAAGGTTTCTTTTTAGGAATAATCTCCCCCGGTTCTCTCACAGGTTCATAGGCAAGACGCCTATATTTCGGATTTTCAGAATTGAGAGCTGCCACTGTTTCTGTAAGCTCCTCCATCATCTCAGGTGAATCTAATGTCAAAGCAGCCTGCAAGATATCATCAAAATTTAAACAATTAAATACCTCTTGCGATGCTTGCTCTACTACATCCATTCTGAAGCAATCTTCCTGAGAATCTGGGAATTTCATAGCTCGAAATACATTGAATTTCACTTCCTCATCTTGTATCCTCATTGTTAATTCGCCATTCTCTACATCGATCAATGTCCTCCCTGTAGCTAGGAAGGGTCTACCCAAAATAATGGGGACATTTCTATCTGCATTGTATTCAAGAATTACGAAATCAACAGGAAATATAAGTGTACCTGCCTTAACAAGGACATCCTCAATACGGCCTTCAGGATGAGCAAGAGACCTGTCCGCCATTTGCAAGACCATAGAGGTAGGTCTTGCGTTTCCAATTTTAAGCTTATCAAAGACTGACTTGGGCATCAAGTTGATGCTTGCCCCCAAATCGCATAGTGCCTTTCCTTTCCATTCTTCTCCAATCGATATGGGAATCGTGAAACTCCCCGGATCAACTAACTTCGGAGGTAATTTGCTCTGGCAAATCGCACTACACTCTTCAGGAAGGCCAATCATCTCATTATCACAGTAGGGCCTTTTATTAGTGAGGGCCCTCTTCAAAAACTTCGTATACTTAGGAATATCTCGAATTGCCTCAAGTAACGGAATATTAATACTCAAACCCCTCACTCTATTGAAGAATTTCTGAAAATCACCCATATCACCCTTTTTCTGAACTCGCGATGGAAACGGTGGTGGAGGGCGATTTACCATACTATCATCTTTCTTCTTCGAAGCCTCTCTTGGCCTTACTATTTCTTCAACTTCATCTTCCTTCTCATTTTCTTTCTCATTTTCTTTCTCACCCACTTCCTTTTCTTTTCTTGGAACTTCTTTCTCTTTCATAACGGGAAAAGGAGGTGGGAGAAGGTTCTTACCACTTCTCAAGGTAACAGCTTTACAATCTTCACGTTGTGATGGATTTTCGGTATCGCTTGGAAGTTGTCCTTGTGGACGTTGATTGAGCTGTTTACTGATTTGACTCAGCTGATTCTGGAACATCTTCATATTTGCTTCAGCTGCATTTTGTCTTTCTATTGCAGCGTTCTGACGTTCCATCGCTTGTGCTTGTAGAGCAATCAAATTTTCAACAGTTTTCTGAAGGGTGAGTACCCCTTCTTGTGGATGTGCAGGTAAAGCTTTCTGGTTTAGCGTTTCATCGTAAGTATTCTGAGGAGCTTGTCTTGGTACATAAGTATTCTGATTCTGTCCTCCTTGATAATTGTTTTGTGGTCTAGGATTATAGTTGTTACCTTGGGGACGCGGCTGATACGCATATGTAGGATTGGCTGCCCCATTAGGATTCGAATATTGAAACCCAGGATGGTTTCTGTTAGGTTGATATCCATTACCACTCGAATTAAAATTACCTCTGTTGGACATAAAATTCACTGATTCTTGATTATTCGGACAACTTTCCTCATCATGATCATCTACCTTACAAATTGAACACATATAAACTTCTTGTGCAGCATGCACAACTACCTTCTTACCCGAAAATCCTTCTGTCACAGCTAGAGTAAGCTGCTTCAATTGTTGCTCTATGGTATTCTGGATCTTATTCTCAAACGTAGCAAATTTCTCTTCTATGTCAACATTATTTACTCCCTTGACTGGTGTTCTTACTGAGCTCCACCCAACTTCATTCTTGACTGTTCTCTCTAAAATGATCTTGGCATGAGCGGGTTGAACTTGAAGAAAACCTGCTCCACATAGTGTATCCAACTTCTCTCTCGAAATTCCATCAAGGCCTCTATAAAAGATCTTTAACTGTTGTTGTTCTGAAAAGCCATGATTAGGAACTTTACGCAAACACATCTGAAATCTTGTCCAACTCCTACCCACAGTTTCCTCATACTCTTGACGGAATTGTGTCAATTCTAGTTCAGCATCTAACCTCATGTTACTTGGGTAATACCTGTCAAAGAAAGCGATTTCTAATTGGTCCCAATTAGTAATCCTCGTAGGATCTTGCGTATCGTGCCATTCACTTGCTCCATCAATGACAAAGAATTTGAAAGCAGCAAAATACATCTGTTCTCTTGAAACCCCTTGTGTGATATAAGAATCACATATCTGCTTAAATTTTTGTACCGCTCTAAGAGGATCTTCCGATGGTCTTCCGCGAAAATTTCCAAAGTTTTGGAACTGAGCTAGCATACCCGGATCTGGACGGAATCTCGGAACATTAATATCTGGAGCACCTACTCCTATAGCTGGAGCGCGGAATGGAACTTCTGGAGGGCCATTAGTGAACCACGGATCATGATTCATCACTATCTGGACTGGAGGGTTAGGATTTAGTGGTTGAACTTGAGGAATAACGCCTGGAGCTAAAGGTTGGCCATTTGCATCTAACTGGCCTTGTCCATTCTGTTGACCTTGAATAATGATATTCTCCATTCTGTTACTTAATTCTTCTACTTCTAAAGTTTCTCGTTCTCTTCTTCTTCTGTTCGCAAGTCTGATCAACGATTCTGGATTACTAAGGATCGGAGGTGTTGGCTCTAGATCCTTGAATAGCCTTCTTCGCATACACCAAACCTAAAAACCTGAAAAAGCTAACAAACAAAAAGCGTAAAACTGATAAAATAAAATAAATGCACTTATCACTAAAGGATAAACACCGTGGTCACACGCTACCGTCCCCGGCAGCGGCGCCAAAAACTTGGTGGTCCTTTGTGTGTTCTAAAAATAAATGCAAATAATAATCGAACCACAACCGCAAGTGTACGGTTGTCCCAAGTAGTAATTCTGATAATCAGATTCGTTCCAAGGACGGATGGTTGATCACAATGTTTATGCAAATAGTGATTGATGCACTTATGAAAATAAAAGACAATAAATTGTTTGTTTTGGTTTTGTTTATTAATTCTACTAAATGAAAGACAAATTATAAATGCAAGTAAAAGCTAAGACGCAAGTAAAATGTATGAAAACGCAATATGAGATGTAGTACTTGAGAACGCAAGGATCTTCCTAATTTTACTTTCTAACTTATGTTGTTTAAGGGTTAAATCAGTCAATTACAATGGTCGGGATTCTAATATCCTTATACCCCCGTCAGGGTGGACTATAAGGCGATCCTAAAGTGTCACTAGTCCCGTCAGGGTAAATATGATCCACCGTTGGATGATTAAGATTTATTACCACATTGGCCCTAGGATTAACTAAGTTCGTCAGAATCAATAGTTTTTATCCTAGATTGAACAATTATTTCTGTACCTAAACCCCCCGTCAGGATGATCCATACGCCACATATATGGAATAGCTTAGATACTAATACCTAATTTTAGTTCGCGACTCTAAAATCAGTAACATTCACAAATTGTCGAAAAGAGTAAAAGCCCTAATTTAATTTAATTCAATAAAAACCCAAATTCAACATTCGTTATAATAATAAAATCAAGATTCACCCATTGTTTTGTTCTCAAGCACTAATGGAAATTTAGCTCATATTAAAATTAAAAACTAAATAAAAAGAAATGGAATTCATATTCATTACAAAATTAAAATATAAGAAAAACCTAATTTTCGGAATCAGAATGACTACGAACGGAGTTATAGACCCACTCCAGCTCTTGTAGCTTCTCCCTTCTTCCTGCTGTAGCTTCTCTGGTGTTTTTTTAATCTTGTGGAAAGTGAATTGTCTGTAAAATAGAAGTCCAGACCTCCTTTTATAATAAGAAAAACGGATTAGGGCTTGGACCAGAAATTAAAAGCCTAATTAAATGTCCAAGCCCACTCTTTAAGCCCAAAATCCCGTAACTGATGCCAGGCCTCCACTAAAACTGCTTTTCCCGATGCGTTACAACTCCGATTGACCTCATTCCAGTTGCTAAAGTTCCGTACTTCGATAAGGAATGTTTTCTCTTCAAAGGTCAGCGGCTCAATCAGCTCTTAAGTCCCTCGAAAACAGCACTCAAGGGCCTAGAAAATGGATTTTCAGCTCTAAAAATAAAATCTTCGGGATTTCTCTTCAAGTCTTGACTCTATCTTTTGATCTTTGACCTTATCTTCGGATTCCTTTCCTAGCTAACATCTAAAAACCTGTAAACTTTACACTAAAAATACCAATATTACGCGCAAAAGTTTAATAATTCAAAAATGCTAGAAATAAAAAGGGAAATCCGAAATATTGCATATTTAGTCCAAAAGTCTATCGAATTAATTAGATAAACACCAAAAATGATGTCTCCTAAGGGTCTAAAATAAGAACAATTAGGGAGACATCACTTACCCTGAAGAAGTATCTTGGCCTCCTTCTTGATAATCAAATTCTTCTCATTAGAGAACATCCTTCACTTTTGATAGATAAGGTTAGCACATGGGTCGATATTCAATCGATAAACCATGATAGGTGTGTTAGTTACAACCTTGTCCCTCTCTTCTAAGTAAAAAGTCCCCGGTCTAATAACATTTGTTGGAGAAATTCTATTTGTTCTGTGCTAAGTAGCAGACTTACTAAGATCTTATAGTTAGGATTTCCAATAGGGACTCCCAATAACTTCTCTAGTGGAACTGGCATGACTCGTGACTACCCAAAAGGAACATCAAGTATACATATTTCAAACTTGGGGTTTAATATAAGGATACCTATTTGTATGTATGCACGAAATGTGTTGGTGGATATATATAGACCCCATACTTTTTTTTTTGGACAACGAAAAGCGTACATAATACAAAATAGCACTTAGCCAATTCCTAGACGTGAGAATCGATGAGTAAGATCCAACTGATAATCATTTAGAGAACCCCGCTGCCTAGCGTTTCGCGCAGCTCGGTCAGCCATGCCATTGAGACGTCTCGGAATATGCTTAAAGAACACTTGACCATGTTCCGAAGCATATGCGATAATCCGCTTGACATAAGGTCTGAGCTTCCACCACGCCGCTGGCAACGACTTAATACCTTGAATCAAATCAAGGTTATCTGAGCAGATAATAGTTTTTTGTCCCCTGCTGTCCATAGCCATTTTCGTTGCTTCCAGGACAGCTATCGCCTCTCCTTCCGCCGGTGAGTCTGTCCATATCGCTTTCGAGTAAATCGCTCGATCACCCGTACGTGTATCTTTTCGAACTATCCCAATTCCACTCTGCTCTATTCGTGTCTTAAAAGATGTGTCGCATGTAAAAATCACTTGTGTACCCACGAGTTCTTCCGAATTCCACGGGTTAGGATTGATAATGCCCGGTTCCCGCATCGGAGGCGGAGTGTAATCCATCCAGTTTTGGCCAAAAAGATCCTTCATACCTGCATTAGCAGCCAATAAAACTGTATCTATATCCAGTGATGTATTTTCGTGTAAACTTTTCATTTTATGTTTCCGGATGTTCCAAAGAGTTATCATCACGTATGACCCCACTACTTGTTTATCCCATGTCATCGTTTCATCACCAGTATAAACCTTCGTGAACCATTCCCCCAGGGACTCGGAATCTATCTCCAGGGGCCTAAGTTGTAGTGCCGAACCTGCCCAAACCTGTTTACAAAATGCGCATGTAATTAGAAGATGTGTAATACTTTCGGTAGTCTCAGTGCACCAATTGCATCCTTTGTCAGTGCTACAATGCCTGAAATACAAGTTCTGTTTAGTAGGTAAGATATTTCGGCAAGCTTTCCAGGTGAAATTTTTAATTTTATTAGATACATTCGATTTCCAGATTTTTTTCCAAAGAGAAGAGTCACGTATCAGAGCCTGAGCTGATGTCTGTTCTTCGTTGGAAATTGCCTCTTCCATGAGAACCCGATATCCTGATTTAGTCGTATACTCTCCTGAATGAGTGTATGGCCAAGTAAAAGTATCCTGGTCCCCCCATTGAGAAGAGGTACACGGCTAATCTCCCCCTTAACTGGGAAAGGAAGAATAGCGTCAATAATCTCCCAATTCCATTGATCATTATTGGTTTGCATAAGCTGATCAACAGTTTCAAGCGTCGTGTCTCGTGGCTTATCTTTAATAATCCCCGACGGTAGCCATTTGTGCTCCCATATTTTCGTTGATTCCCCATTCCCGATTTGAATGATGCCATATTGTACTAAAAGATCCCTGCCTTCCACGATACTAGCCCATGACCATGATCTACTCTGTCTAAGTTTAACATCCAGGAATTCCTTATTCGGAAAATAGATACCTTTAAGGACTCTTGCAGCAAGGTATTTCGGATGTTGCAGTAAACGCCACGCCTGGTTTGCGAGGAGAGCCGTATTTGCTTTTTTCAAATCCCTAAATCCCATTCCTCCAATGGCTTTCGCCATCGTCATCTTCTCCCATTCGAGCCAGTGAATCTTCCGTTTTTCCAATGAGTTCCACCAAAATCTCGCAATTGTGGTCATAAGTTTCTTACAAAAAGAGATAGGGAAGGAGAAGATTGTCATAGCGTAAGTAGGTATTGCCTGTAAAATAGCCTTAATCAAAATTTCTTTTCCACCATCAGAAAGTAGTTTAGCTATCCAACCTTGAGCCTTGGTAAAGACTTTATCAGCTATCCATTGGAGCGTTTCAACTTTCGATCTCTTATGACACAGTGGGATGCCCAGGTATTTACCTAAATCCTGAGTTTCTTTGATCTGAAGTGCTCCAGCCACTTGTTGTCTGAGTTGATCGGGGGTTTGTTTACTAAAGCATACCGCCGATTTGTTAAAATTGACTTTTTGTCCTGAGCATTCACAATATGTGTTAATACACTCTCGGAATTCCTCAATGTCTTGTCCTTCTAGTGACAAAAAGAAAAGCGAATCATCTGCAAAAAGAAGGTGAGAAATAGTCGGACAGTTCCTAGTAATGCGTATACCTTTGATCCTACCATCCTGTACTTTCTGTTCAATAAGTGTAATCAAAGATTTTGTAAGTAATGAGAAAAGAAGAGGAGAAAGAGGGTCTCCCTGACGTAGTCCCTGACCGGGTTTAAAAGGTGGTTGTCTTTCACCGTTAATATTAATCTGAAACGTGACTGTTGTAATACAGTTCCAAACCCAATCTATCCAAGTTTGTGCAAAACCCATCCGGCTAAGAATTAGTTTAAGAAAATTCCAACGTACCTGGTCGTACGCTTTTGCCATGTCAAGTTTAATCGTCGCCATGTGAGCCTCCTTTTTGAGTTTCCGTTTCATGAAGAAAGAAACTTCCTGTGCAATAATAATATTATCCTGTATACATCGCCCTTTGATGAAAGCCGTTTGAGTAGGAGATGTAATAGCATTCATTATTTCCTGTAACGTGTTAGCTAATATTTTCGAAATAATTTTGTAAATAAAGTTTACACAGGAGATGGGTCTGTAATCACCAACTCCTTTCTGGGTGTCTCCTTTAGGTATTAAGGTAATAAGTGTATCATTCAATTTTTCCAGTGATGTGTTGTTAAGGAAAAAATCCTCCACCATTCCAAAAATATCGTCCCCAAGTATGTCCCAGTATTCCTGAAAGAACTTACCATTTAAACCATCTGGGCCTGGCGCTTTTCCGGGACCCATGTCAAAAACTGCACGCTTCACTTCTGCTTTGTCCGGGATTGCCGTCAACTTATCATTCATTTGTCGTGTAACTCTAGATGTAATACTCCTCAAACTCCCTCTAAGTCTCCTTCATCCTGTTCAGTGAGTAAATTATCATAAAAGTTGTTAAATTGCGCTTTAATCTCAGTGTCATGTTGCGTCCATTCTCCATTAGCCGTTTCGATGCCTGAGATTCTATTGAAATTTCGCCGCTGCGCTGTAAGAGCAAAGAAGAATTTCGTGTATTTTTCTCCGTAATGTATCCATTGTTGGCGAGCACGGTCTGACCAATATATTTCCTCCCGTTTCCAGAAAATCTTAATCTGTTCTCTAATACTTTCTTCTTCCTGTTGGTTTGACGTTGTGACAGGTCTATTAGTGATATTTGTAAGTTGTCTCTCTAAATCTTTAATCATTTTCTTATTATTTGGAAAAGTATCCTTGCTCCAACCTGTTAAAGCTTTGATTGTGTTATCTCGTTTGTGAAGCGTTGTTTGAATAGACATCGGTGCCTGGGGTTCCCCCCATGAGTCTTGGATCACTTGTCTACAGTCTTCATGTTCCATCAAATTTGTTTCAAACTTGAAGTGTCTCGCATGTCTCCGGCCTTTCCCGTCATGGTACAAAATAATCGGAGAATGGTCAGATCCAATGGCAGGTGGAGTGAGAGCAGTTGCGTTTTGATGGTGTTCCATCCATTCAAGCGTAGCAAAAGCCCTGTCAATTTTAGATTTCACAACGTTGTGGTCAGTTCGTCTGTTTGTCCAAGTATAAAAGCTACCAAATGTTTCAATTTCCGAAAGGGAATTGTTTGAAATAAAGTTATTGAAATTGATCAAGTGTTGTTGGTTCGTTGGAGAGTTACTATATCTTTCTCTGGATGTCAAGATATCATTATAATCCCCAATAAACAGGTAAGGGTCATCGTGGTTGGCTTTCCATCTGCTAAGGTCACAATACATTTGAACTCTATCCCTGTACAAGTTAGGAGAATGAACAAAAACATAGTAATAAGAAAAATTATAACCGTTAATACGAGTAATAATATAGTAAGGGCAGTAGTGCAAAATGTTGATATCCATACATTCAACTACATTATGGTTTTGACATGTTATTCACATCACATACTATGTTGTTGTGTTTGGTTCTGATCAAGACAAATGACATAACATACACGTTTTTCCTAGACAAGAGTGGTAGGATTTTACCATCACTAGGTAAAGATTGTGTTGAGTGTAGCATCTATGGAACACGTAGCCCAATAATAATAGTGCAAAGACAATTGAACATATTGGACCGATTGACAAAAAGAGTGATACGTGTGTTAGCCTAGTGCAATGGTAGCTCTCCTCCAATTCCAACGATAATTATGCTTCTTGTACGGAATCCACACCTTCTTCTGCCGCTATAGGTTTAAGGGAGATCCCAACCTATGTGTGGATTATGACCTTCTTATCTACGTCTGACTAGTGATGTCTCCCTATTTTTCATGAATTAATCCTAGTTGGAGACATTATTTTAGGTGTATTAATTAGAGTATAGGTCGATTTTATCATGATTTAGTACACTTTTCTATTTCTAGTTTTGATTTAATGATTTATTATTTTTAGTGCATATTGGGTTTAATTATTTATTTAGTGTGAAGCTTTAAAGATAATATGGAAATAAATTAGATGCCAAGTCAATTCTAAGAAAATAAGGAAAGAAGATCTTGAATAAATCTGGAGTAGAAGGAAACAAAGTTCAATTAGGAAAAGGAAAAGCTGTCAAATAAATCGGAATTTCTGCAGCTACGTCTAAAGAAGTGATGATAACTCCAAAACCGAGCCGATTCTGGAAGATCCCTTTCATAGGTAGATAGATAATTCCGTGAGGATTCTTTTGATATCTTATGGGTCAAAAAACGGTCTAGTAACGAAGAAAATATGGTAAAAACAAGTCAGCAGTAATTATCCTTATCTACATACGAATTTGAGTTGGGCTAGGAGTCCATTACTTACCTTCTCCTTCACGAAAACGAATTAGGTCTTCCTATACCCTATAAATACAGCCTCTTATCATTATAAAATCATCTTTGGCTAAACCTTAAGCCAGGAAGAAGTTTACAACAAGTGGAGAAGTCTGGAAGGAGCAGAACACCATATTATGTCTTCTTCAACCTTCAACCTTCAAATCTGTAATTCTTTTCTTTTCTTTCATTTTTCTTTCATTAGTATGAACTAATTTGCTTTTATCTTGAGATTTAGCATATATGTATGAACCCTAATTTTTCTATCTGATTTGGGATACCACGGTATTTAATTGGAATTCATGTTTTATGTTCTGTTTATGAGTTTTGATTTAATGACTGTTTTCCTTGCTAGTGCACAAGTATAGGATTACCTTAATTGTAGTTAGATGATCACCTTAGCTGGGTGTCTAATTATTGAAACACCACATAACGTCTAGAATAAGGTTTAGACCTGACAAATCAACCTAACTAGATAATCATTGGGGTATGTTTTCACCACTATCATCATGTTTGGAATTGAATTGCTTAGGACCTTGGTGGCGCTTGATAACCCTAGGTTTAGGCTGCCTCATGATGTGTCTGTAGCCCCCTTAGTCGCTCTCAAGGTCTAAGGTATGGGAATTTAGAATCCTGATTATTTCATATTACTTGATTCACCCTTAGACAATAGAATAACCCAAACTAGTGGGGATTACTTGCTAATATCTCGAGCTAAACTCTCATACTACTTGCTTCTCTCTTTTATTTACTTTTCTGTCTTTAATTTAGTAGTTTAATTTTCTATTTAAGAACCAAATAAAAATCTATCTTTCTTCCCTTTACTCTTGCGTATTATTATTCTAGCTTTTTATATCTTTACTTGAATATTTGCATAAGTTCTTCCTAACCTTCGTAGTCTCTGAGGAACGAATCTTACTTATTCATTAAAACTTGCATACGTCCTGTAATGCTTGCAGATACGTGCTCAGCCTAGGGTGTTTATTTGCGTTTATTTATCTATTATTTTATAACACCTTAGGCAACACCAAGTTTTTGAAGTTTACTCACCATTTGGTACTATTTCTCCTGAAGAGGATGTTTGTCATGCAGTTGGATTAAGAAGTGGAAAACAATTACCTCCGCCTAGAGTAGAACCGAAACCAACCTCTATTCCGAAGAAAGTGGTTGAAGAAACAAGTGAAGATAAGCTAAAAGAAGTAATTGAACAAACGAGTGTCCCAGAGAAGACACATGAAAAGAAAGAGAGCACGGTGGTACCCAATACACGTCCTCCTCCACCATTCCCATCACGTGTCAAAACCAAGAACAACGAAAATTTCAAGAAGTTCCTTGACATGGTGAACAAGATAAAGATTAACATACCGTTTGTAGAAGCTCTTAAAAGAATGCCACAATATCGGAAATTCATGAAGGACATTCTTTCTAACAAACGAAGATTAGAAACTGAGGAGATGAGTGGATCACTAGAGAAGTGTAATACTATTGAGTTACCACAAGACGAACCTACACCCACGAACTCTTGGATGGCACCATCCATGATTATGAAGAATAGAGCTGAGAAGTTCGTGGGAATTAGAGAAAAGGTGTTCAAATTTCGTCATTCTTAATCGAGGTAACGCGTATGACTTTAAAAGACGTTAAAAAAAAGTGAGGTACAGGAGACAACACGTAGTTTATTTTATGTTTTATGTTTTTAAATTCATGTTTTTTTTAGTTAATTTTAGTTGAGATTGCATATTTGAGAAAGGTATTAGTGTTTTTGATTTGGGAGGAAAAACAGAATTTTTTGGGAGTATTCTGACCTGCCACCGGTATATCGGGCCTTACCGGCAGTATACCGCAGGTCAGAAAACCCGAGGCCACGGGTGTCACCACGTGTTCAAGGCAGAAAGTCAAGATTTCGGAGGAGTACAGCACCGGTATGCCGGGCCATACCTCCGGTATACCGGACAGAAAAAAACGCAAGCCCACGGGTTCGCACCACGGGTTTTTTGGCGAAGCATGACTCTGGAAGAACAGCAGCACCGGTATACCGCTCGACACTGCTGGAGAGAAAAAATAAAAGATTGCGTTTTTCAGGTTATAAGGAAGAAGAGGTTGATCTATCACGAATTTTACAATCCTTAAGCCTCTCTTTCTTCTCCAAACCTCTCCCAACTCCATGGAAGCTTCATCAAACCTTCCCTAAACATCAAAACATTACCCAATCACCATAAAAACACATCCAATCCTTTCTCCACATCATTACAAGGAAGAATCAACCACCCATATCATACCAAAATACATTGAATCCAAGAATCAAAAGCTTAAATTTCAGATTTCATCCAACAATTTCTTAAATCCATACCAATCCATGAAGAATCCATCTTACCCATATAGAGGATCATCATTAAAACACCTTTCCTAACCCAAATAAAGCTTGTACAACCAATAATCAAGAGTTTCAAATTTCAAGAGTGGTTAAAGCTTTGAATGGGGGTCAATTGAGATGATTAAGAGAACATAAACAATATCTACTGTAAGGGAGATGAAGAAAAGCAAGGTATTGGATTCTATTGAGAAGAAATCAAGTGAGAAAAAGTTCTAATTCCAACACAAAGGGTGAAACAGGTCAAGAGAAGAGAGGTTAGCTAGCTGTGTTTGATTAAATGGGTAAAAAGGTTCCAGCTTTAGTGAAGAAAACAACACAACCTCTACAAATCGAAGGCCCTACACCCGAAGAAAAAGAGAAAGCTTCAATGGCCAGGATAGCTTCTGTAGAGAAACAATTACAGGAACTACCGTTTTCTTATGAGAAAGTATTTGAAGAAGAAGTTGATAAAGGAGAAAACGAGAAGATTCTTGGAGATTGGAAAGATTGAGTTGGTATACGTTCATGGTAAGGCGTTCTAAAAAATGCTATCTTTGTGAATTGTATTGTGAGAGGAGAAGAAGATGATTTGGCACAGTTGATCTATGAGGAGGTGATACGATTTCCGGTCTATCCCATGTCGTTATTTAATGCAATATCCTACTATGATCACGTGTCTTGATCGGAAAGCAAATAAGAAATTGGGTGAAGGAGAAACACTTGGTCGATAAGGCGAGGTAATAGCCTCGAAGAGTATGTTTTCTTTCTTCCCTACCATTTCTTTATGTGCAATAAATCTGATAATTATAAATTTTATTTCTTTATTGAGTCTTTTTTCGAGTCGTGGGGATACGAATCATTTTTGAGTTGGGGGTGTGGATTCGTTGTCCTCATCTTCCTTTCTGTTTTTTGCATAAAATTTAAAAAAAATTGGGTTGAAATAGACATAGAATATGTTGAATGTACCTATTGAGCATGATTTAATTAGGTCAATGATAGTAAGTAGTATGTTTTTGAAATATGTCATAAATATGTTTAGCATGCATGTATGAAAACAGGAAATAAAAGATAGAAAATTCAATGAGCAATGCTAAGAAGTTACGTTGAAACTTAAGGAGAGTTATTTGGTGTGTGGAACGTGAGGTTTGAAATTAGTTGAAAACCCGTTTGTCTATGAACTAGTAGTGAAAAAGTAACAAAATCTGGTAGTTAGAAAAATGAATAAGGCAGTTCTTTCATATTGAAGCCACTTGAAGCCTTTTTATACTTTCTCACCCTTTTTATTTGATTATTGTTATTATTTATCCGTCTTAGCCCCTCTGAGCCTTTCTCAAGCCTATTTATTTAACCACATTATAATCCATACCCTTAGTTTATAGGACTTATCTATATGACCCGCACTCGAATCACAAAACCTGAGACAAGTCATTTTTAGAGCTTGAGTTTGGGGTGGTGGGTTTCATCATTAGGGACATTGGGTTTGGGAAATTGTAATTGTGATTTTATTAATGATGAGAAAGTTAATATTGTAACCCTTTGTCGGGGTAATAGTGAATGAAAATTAAGCTACGAGCTAGATTTGAAAAGAAAAAAATATATATGAGAAAAAAATAACGTGATATCTCGAACATCAAAAAGAGAGTCATCGATATACAAAAGAAAAAAATTGATATGAAAAGAATATATATTCGGACCGGCAAAGTGGAATTTGTATATCATCATAAAAGGTTTCATTTGGGATTATATGGGATGCACATCAAAAGAATCAAGATATTGGGTTGAGTGAGAACAACTTCGAGTGAAAACTCAAGCTCTAGGGCAATTCGTTGATGGAATAAGAGGAGAGAGCCAAAAGCTCACTTTTCATTATCCAAATATACCACACCGTCCCTAGGCCACGTTATAACCAAATACCTTAGGATTTCTAACTGCTTGGTGGAGAAACAATTGAGCTATTAGGTAGTAGGTGAGTGGACCATTGGATGCTATATTAGGACCTATGAACAACCTATAGCCATTAACACAAACTGAGTTGAGACCTCTCCTTCTGGCATTGCGAAATTAATCTTAACTTGAATTTATGGATTGTTGATTATGTGTATATTAAGCATACGTGTGCATTATTTCTTGAGAATTACTACATGAGACTTTTTAGATACTATGCTCTAGGATCATTCATTGTGTTCTATTCTTATTCTCCTCCTACTTCTTCGTCTTGTTTATTTGACTACCCTACTATTCTATATTTTCATTGTATCGGGACAATAAAAACTTTGAGTTGGGGGTCTTGATGTATCCCTGTTTGTCATGAATTAATCCTAGTTGGAGACATCATTTTAGGTTTATTTATTAGAGTATAGGTCGATTTTATCATGATTTAGTACACTTTCCTATTTCTAGTCTTGATTTAATGATTTATTATTTTTAGAGCATATTGGGTTCAATTATTTATTTAGTGTGAAGCTTTAAAGATAATATGGAAATAAATTAGATGCCAAGTCAATTCTAAGGAAATAAGGAAAGAAGATCTTGAAGAAATCTGGAGATAGAAGGAAACAGAGTTCAATTAGGAAAAGGAAAAGCTGCCAAATAAATCTGAATTTCTGTAGCTACGTCTAAAGAAGTGATGATACCTCCAAAATCGAGCCGATTCTGGAAGACCCCTTTCATAGGTAGATAGATAATTCCATGAGGATTCGTTTGATATCTTATGGGTAAAAAAAAGGTCTAGTATCGAAGAATATATGGTAAGAACAAGTCAGCAGTAATTATCCTTATCTACATACGAATTTGAGTTGGGCTAGGAGTCCATTACTTACCTTTTCCTTCACGAAAACGAATTAGGTCTTCCTATACCCTATAAATACAGCCTCTTATCATTAGAAAATCATCTTTGGCTAAACCTTAAGGCAGGAAGAAGCTTACAACAAGAGGAGAAGTTTGGAAGGAGCATAACACCGTATTATGTCTTCTTCAACCTTCAAATCTGTAATTCTTTTATTTTCTTTCATTAGTATGAACTAATTTGCTTTTAGCTTGAGATTTAGCATATATGTATGAACCCTAGTTTTTCTATCTGATTTGGGATACCACGGTATTTAATTGAAATTCATGTTTTATGTTCTGTTTATGTGTTTTGATTTAATGACTGTTTTCCTTGCTAGTGCACGAGTATAGGATTACCTTAATAGTAGGTAGAGGATCACCTTAGTTGGGTGTCTAATTATTGAAACACCACATAACGTCTAGAATAAGGTTTAGACTTGACAAATCAACCTAACTAGATAATCATTAGGTTATGTTTTCACCACTATCATCATGTTTGGAATTGAATTGCTTAGGGCCTTGGTGGCGCTTGATAACCCTAGGTTTAGGCTGCCTCATGATGTGTCTGTAGCCCCCTTAGTCTCTCTCAAGGTCTAAGGTATGGGAATTTAGAATCCTGATTATTTCATATATTTACTTGATTCACCCTTAGACAATAGAATAACCCAAACTAGTGGGGATTACTTGCTAATATCTCGAGCTAAACTCTCATACTACTTGCTTCTCTCTTTTATTTACTTTTCTGTCTTTAATTTAGTAGTTTAATTTTCTATTTAAGAATCAAATAAAAATCTATCTTTCTTCCCTTTACTCTTGCGTATTATTATTCTAGCTTTTTATATCCGCACTTGAATATATGCATAAGTTCTTCCTAACCTTCTTAGTCTCTGAGGAACAAATCTTACTTATTCATTAAAACTTGCATACGTCCTGTAATACTTGCAGAACCGTGCTCAGCCTAGGGTGTTTATTTGCGTTTATTTATCTATTATTGTATAACACCTTAGGCGACACCAACTGGTATCGTAATAAGATGTCAATGAATCGATTCAAGTAGTTGATATGTTCACATATGATATCTCCCTATTTGTGAAATAATAATCTAGTTTGGTGATGTCTCTCTATTTGTAATATAACAATATAGGTTTGAGACATAATTTTAGATGCTTATGGTTAATTAATTATAGATTTTTATTCATATTTTGATATTTTCTTATTTCTTATCTCGATTTGATGATATATAATTTTTAGAGCATATTTGGTTTAATATGTGTGTTAATGTGAAGCTTTAAAGATATATGGAAATTAATTAGATGCCAAATCAATTCTAAAGAGATAAGGAAAGAAGATATGGAAGGAATTAAGAGATAAAAGGAAGTAGAGATAAAATAGGAAAAGAAAAGCTGTCAAGTAAATCTAAAATTTTGTAGCCACATCCACTAAAGTGAAGGTAACTCTAAATTAGCTGGAAATTTGTATGAGAAATAAAAAGGAAAAGTGTATATATTTTCGATGCGGTTGTTTCGATATAAAGTAGATGAAAATTGGACCAATAACGAAGGAGTTACGATCAAAACAAGACACCAGTGTTATTCATATCTCTTATATTTTAGGAAACGAATTCGAATTGGAAAAGGAGTTTAATTACTTGTCTTCTACTCCAAAATTTTGACCTAGGGTCTTCCTCACAACTATAAATACTCCCTTTAATCATTGTAAACATGTCCTTTCTCAGCCTATAATTATTATTACTCTTAGAAGTCATCCATAGGAGCAAGAAGACCTGTAGAGAGGAACACGAGAAGCTGGAAAATAGCAAACTCCTCTTCTCCAACATCTCCCTCTATCATTAGGGTAATTTGTATTAGATTCTTTATCTTATCTTTGTTTTTTTATACGTGGGTTCTAGGCTAGCTTTCGCACACCCAACTAGTCCCACGGAGAATATGCCCGCCCTCCCCAAGCATACCCCCAACCCAAGCATGTCAGAACTAGGGAATCTTAGATATGTCTTTAGATATGAACTAATTTTCCCATAGTTTGGGTTTTCATATGTATAATCTTAGATTTCTAACTCTTTATTTGCTTTTTTGTTACTTGGGAAAACCTATTTAAATTGATTCTAGCTTTTTAACCATATATTTGTTTTATGTGATTTGATTTATTGACCGTAGTTCTTGCGAATGCATGCGTATAGACTACCCCATTAATATTAGTTAGATGGTCACCCGGAAGGGGTGTCTAATTATCGAAACATCACATAAGTGTCTAGTGTGCGGTAGTGATCCGGAAGGGCTTGCCTAACTGGATAGTCATTAGGGTTAGAGATTTAACCACTGATCATTGCGTAGGGTCCCCTTACCCAAGTCCCTTGGTAATTGTTAGATCGCCACCTAAGTCCACCTGGAAGGGGGTTAGGAGGAATATAGAACCTTGACTTTTTATCTAAGAGCTTTAGTTACCCTTATAACTAGAATATTGATTTAGAAGGATAAGTGCATACTAGCAAACCTAAGCTATATTTCCCATCTCCATTCTTTTAGTATTTATTCATTTGCATTATTATCTTCCAGATCTGAAAACCAAATAAATATTATTACTTTTAGTTTTTTATTTAACAAGTAATTTCTCCTACACTTTTTTATATACATAAGTAGATCTGACGGATCAAATCCCTGCGAACAAACTTTTACTTACTAACTAAACTTGCAAACGGTCTGTAATACTTGTAGTGAGATTCTCGTGGTAGTTAAGGGTGTGTCATTTATTATTATATTTATTTATCTGTTTAGTTATCACACCTTTGCCCCCCACTAGTCGGAGACATCATTTTAGGTGCTTATGATTAATTAATTATAGATTTTTATTCATATTTTGATAATTTCTTATTTCTTATCTTGATTTGATGAATTATTATTTTTGAAGCATATTTGGTTTAATTTGTGTGTCAATGCGAAGCTTTAAAGATATATGGAATATAATTAGATGTCAAATCAATTCTAAAGAGATAAGGAAAGAAGATATAGAAGGAAATAAGAGATAAAATAAAGTAGATATAATATAAGAAAAGAAAAAATGTCAAGTAAATCTGAAATTTTGTAGCCACGTCCACTAAAGTGAAGATAACTTCAAATAGGCTGAGAATTTGGATGAACATTCAAAATAGAAAGTGTAGATCTTTTCGCTATGGTCATTTTGATATAAAGTAGGAGAAAATCAAACCAATAACGAAAGAGTTAGCATAACAAGACAACAGCATTTATCCTCTCTCCTATATTTTAGAAACGAATTCGAACGGGAAAAGGAGTCCAATTACTTGTCTTCTACTCCAAGTTTTCGACCTAGGGTCTTCTTAACACCTATAAATACACTCTTTAATCATTGTAAATATGTCATTGCCTCTCCTTAACTAGTCCTTAATATTATTTCACCATAGAAGTCATTCAAGAGAAGCTAGTTGACAATATGTATCTTTATTTTAGTTATATTCTTGTTAGCATAAACCATTTTTTCCATAGTTTGGGTTTTGTATATGTATAATCTTTGAATTCTATTTTCTTATATCTTTGTTTATGTTCTTTGATTTAATTCCACTTTTAATCTTGATCACGTTAGGCTTGTCTTAATAGTAGTTGGATGGTCACTCGGAAGGGGTGTCTAATTATTGAAACATCACATAAGTGTCTAGTGTGCGGTAGTGATCTGGAAGGGCTTGCCTAACTAGATAGTCATTAGGGTTTGAGATTTAACCACCGAACATTGCGCAGGGTCCCCTTATCCAAGTCCCCTGGTAATTGTTAGGTCGTCACCTAAGTCCACCTGAAAGGGGGTTAGGAGTAATATAGAATCTTGGCTACTTATCTAAGATCTTTAATCACCCTTATTAACTAGTAGAATAAATAGAAGGATTAATGCGTACTAGCAAAACCTAAGCTATACTCTCTCATCTTATTCTACATCTTTTATTTTATTGTCTTTAGTTTTAGTTTAATCATAATTCCTCATTCATTTTTTACTTTTTTTATCTTGAAATTCAGTAATCTATTTATTACTACGCTTTTCTATTAATCTATTTGTATAACACACTAAGTCCCTGAGAATGAATCTTTACTTATCATTAAAACTTGTGTACGACCTGTGATTATTGCAGTGAGTACCGTGTGTAAGTTAGGGTGTTAGTTGCATCTTATTTTATTATCATATTTTTTTATCACACCTTAACCGCCACCACCATAGAAAATACTCTCCTATGAAATGGTGTCGAGGCTTATCCACGTCGTGACTGGCCAAATCTTCTTTGATCTTTTAGGTACTACAATCAAACACTATGTAAGAAACAAATGCACTAGCATCCCAAGGATCAACGGTCCCTATATTTTGACACTCAAGTTAGGAGAAATTATGATAGAGTCCCCAACAAAAATATAATGAAGATATGATGTAAGAAAACTAAAAAGATTACAATGTAAAAAATAAAGTAATATTACCTCAACCACCTTTCATGTAACTGTTTGGTAGTTTATAATACGTATGTCTTTTTTTTCACTAAACAAGCCATTTTATTAATCAACCCTTTTCAAATACATTGTCCCATAATATAGTACTAAAACAAAACAACTAACTACATTAACTACTTAAAAACATTACATAACTCTCAACTTTTAGCAAGAACCTTACTTCTATTGTTCTCATTATATCTTCTACATTCACAAGACTTAACATACAACAGATTTTGTGTGTTTTGCAATAACTCCTCTTCAGTCTTCACCTTTCCATTATGCAGCTTAGCATTCCTGTTTAGCCATATATAATAAACATAAGTTGTAAACCATCATCCATGAATGAAATTCAGGAATTTCGTTTGAGCATTGTCTATGGTGGGGGCAAAGGTGTGATAAATAAATAGATAAATAAGAATAATAATAAAGAACACACACCCTTGAGAACCACGGAACTCACTGCAAGTATCACAGATCGTTTGCAAGTTTTAATGATAAGTCAAGTTCGTTCGCAGGGATTGTATCCGTTAGATCCACTTATATTTAACAAGTGTAAAGGAATTTAGATGTTTAGATAAAAATATAAAAAGATAAATAATAATCTAACGCAATTAAATAAATTATACAAATAAATAAATATGATGAATATAAATCAGATAAATTAGGATTAATATTATGAGTCTATTACTAAATTATTATTCTAACCTGTCACATTAAGCATTATATATTAACCAGGATTCTAAATTCTACCTAGCCTTTTCTAGGCTTAGGAGCAACCTCTCCACTACTAGGGATTCCTAAGTAATGATTGGTGATTAAATCAAACCTTAATGGCTATCTAGTTAGGCAAGGAATCAAAACTAGACGATTATGTGGTGTTGCCAATAACTAAGATTAATCCTAAGATTGATCAGATCTAGGGAAATAAGTCAAAACACATAATGACAATATACGCCAAGCTCAATCAATTAAAATAACAAATAGTATTTATGAAATTAAAGACAAAATAATAACCCAACAATTAAAAGTAAAACTTACAGAATAAAAGCTTAGAAATATGGTTGAGAATAGATCTATAGCTAATTACTCTAAATATAAAGAAGGTGAGATGTAGAAGAGGAGTTTGTCACTCTCCAATCTTCTTCTTCTTGTCTTCCTCTACAGGTCAACTTGCTTCTTGGATGAATAGCTTGATTCTAAGGATGAATATTAAATATAAAGGACTAAGCTATTATTTAAAACTGAGAAAATATAAGTAAGGATTAAGCCTAAGCTTGAAACTGAGCAAGGACATGTTTAAAATGGTATAAGGGTGTATTTATAGGTGTTTAGGAAGACCTAATTCGTTTTCTTGGAGGAGAAGTAAGTAGTGGACTCCAAGCCCAACTCAAATTCGTAACCCTAAAAACATGCAATCAGGCCCGTTTTTCTTTTGGTCCTAGCAGCTTCAATACTCATCCGTTTGACGCGTATGAGTACACCAAATTCATCGTCTCGGAAAGATCTTCGACTTTGCTCTTGACCGTTTCTCCAAATTCCTCACCGTTCTTGAGATATAAGCTGATTTGTGGTCGTAGGTGCAGAAATTCAGGATTAAGGCAGCTTTTCCTTTTCCATGTTTTTAGCTTTTATTTCCTTATCTCCAATTACCATGCTTATCTCTTTCCATATCTTTTAGTCTTTGACTTGGAATATAATTAATCTCCATAATTATCTTTAAAGCTTCACACTAAATAAATAATTAAACCCAATATGCTCTAAAAATATTATTTTACTAAATCAAGACTCAAAATAGGAAAGTGCACTATTTCTCAAGAATATCAACTAAAAGACTTCCTAAATCACTAAAAATGATGTCTCATCCTAATATAAATCTATCACAAATGAGGAGATATCAGTCTATTACCAACTCCAATACCTCATCCCAAGTCTTACAATCAAGCCATACTACTCCACATTTTTGTATGCATTTAATCAAAATTCTTCTCGCAAAAGGACAGCACACAAACACATGGTCCCTGTCCTCCACAGCATTTAGACAAATATCACACTTACTATCCAAATTCAATCCCCACTCACTCATTCTATATTTTGTGGGTAACCTATCAAGACAAGCTAACCAAGTTATAAACTTGCATTTAGGTATATTTGTTTTGTACCACACTATTCTTGTCTATTCCAAAATAGCACCTATACCTCTAACAGATTGTAAGGTTTTCCTAAAAGAAAATTTCCCCTTACAGCTAGCTGACCACCTTAATTTATCATCCCCATTACTGAGACTTGGAGCTAATTCAGCCAACCCTCTCAATTCACCCAAAAAATGCCACCTTCCTCTATTATAACAATTTTTAACTGTCTTATTCACCCACAAGCTACTAAAATCCAGTTCTCTCTTTAACACTTCATTCACATTCTTACCTCCAATCCACCTATCCTAATACAAATAAGTATTCTCTCCATTCCTAACCTCATGAGTAATAAATTCATAAGCTATATTCCTTACCTTAAGAATTTTCTTCCAAATCCATGCCATATCCTGCCTCTCACTCATACCCCATATGCAATTCCCTCTTAACACATTCCTGTGGGCCCAGCAACTCAACAAGTTCTCGCTATTCTTATAGATCCTCCAAAATAAGTTGAGCAAACACACCTTGTTCAGCACCTCCAAGTTTGGCACATTCAAACCACCTTCAGCTAAAGACCAAGATAAATAACTTGAGTACCACTTGAGTAATGACTTTAATTCATGTTGTAAAAATTGTCATTAATTATAGAAAATTGAGTGTACATAATTGAGAAATTTCGATGAAGGTTGTTGGAGCGTGGAAATTACTTATTGTGAACCAAACAACTGTTTTGTTTGAAATTTATGCAACTCAATGACATAATTGAAAGTGTGGTGCTCGAGATTGATATGACAAATGCCTATCATATAATATTACTAAATGTTATAAATTATTTAATTATTTTTTATTTGAAATAAGTTCATTAAACTAAAACCTTAACTAGTGATAATTTAAGATTCGATCTTTGTTTTTGTTGCAAGTTTTTTTTCTTCAATTGCTTGATTTTACAAAAACATTCTTACATACATGTAGAGCCGTTGATCATTGTCTCAATCAATAATAATCAAATCTTACGCGAGACCGTAATTTTAGGAATATATATAAGAGACAAACTTTTTATCAACAGACGACACGCAAACATCAAATTAAAATCTTTTTTTAATTGGATAAAATTTCAAATACTATATATATTTTTCAAATCATATTATCAATTTCCAAACAAAGAAAAATTCACCGTCTTATGTGTACAACGCGCTTTCTTCTCTCATTACCCATAATAGGTTGCTCTCTTTATAGAAATATACACAGTGTAAATATTTATTTAGAAAATTGCAATATGTGAGTAATATAGAAGAAAGTCAACTGGAAAATGGATGAGCGACAAAGATGGAACAAGTCTAAAGCACGACCAGCCATGATCTTCCTATTGTTGTTCACATGCATGTTTCAAGTACATCAAATTAGTTGCTCTACTTGTATTAATAATGAAGGTTAGAAGTTTATGTGTTTATTTGATGTTTTAATTATTGGAAGTGAATGTACGGTTTGCTGAAGAATGTGAGAGGTGCAGGTTTGGCGCTTTTGAAGTTTAAGGAGAGAGTTACGAATGATCCATTTGGCGCGCTTTTGAGCTGGAATCATAACAATCATTGTTCTTGGTTTGGTATTAAATGTGCTCAGGAAAGAGTTGTCGGTTTGTGAGTCCTTCATTCTTCTCTATAATCTTAATTACATTATTGGTCCCTGTGTTATGCCAAATACCCCAGTAGGGACGGAGCTATGTTATAACTTTTGGATCCTAGTCTCCCCAATTTTTTCAAAAACCATTTTTCACCCTAATAAAAAATAAAAAATTTATAAGGTTCAGCCCCCCAAAATTTTCAAACTGTTTCCCTTGAACTCCCCAAATATAAAATCTCTGTTTTAAAAAAGTTCAAGCATAAAATCGTAAATATACTCCTTTGTGGAGGTGTATGTTTGGCTATATGCCTATATTGCATAACCGAAGGATCAATTGTGCAATTAACCCTATTATTTATATATAGATTTGACATCAGTTTATTTCAATGTGAAGTATTTCATTTTGATTTGTAATTTAAGGAATGCTTTAACATTTCTCAGGGAGTCCGGGGAAGTTTTAATTAGATCTTCCTGAGGACTGTAATATAAGATAAAAGTAAACGAAGGATAATCGAATAATTTATAGAAAAACTATACATCTTTCAAAACATTTTGGCTTGTGTGTCAGTGGGATAAAACTTGACTGGCCAGCATAAGGGAAAAAAGTGGAATGCAACACAAAACTGTATCTTTACATTGTCAAAATTTGTTATATGTAGCTTAAACTCTTCTCCTATTCTGAAGGTAGTTTTTTTATATTTCCAGAAATTTGAGGGACCTATGTCTTGAAGGAACTCTGGCTCCTGAACTATCTCAGCTGCCACATATTAAACTCATGTAAGTATTTATTAGAGTCCAGAATCCCAAAAGGTCATTTTCCTATATTCCTTCATTGTGATGTTTTCAATTCACTACCCTCCAGCAATTTACGCAACAATTCCTTTTCTGGAGTTATTCCTCAAGAATTCAGAGAACTGAAAAATTTACAAGTATTGGATTTAGGATACAATAATTTCACTACACCTGTTTTCTCACTCCTCCGAAACAATCTCTCTCTGTGAGTTTTATATTCATTTACTTTGAAAATTCACCATAGACTGCTTATACTTGTGCTTAACTTATGTCCTACTTATTAACCCAGTCTAGTGGATAGCAATGGCTACACCTGTAGCTCACCATACAAAGTAGACAATCTTAAAAAGCTTTCCAAATCTCAGTTTGACGAAAATCTACCAAGTAAAGTTGTCTCCAAAGCTAGTTCCAGTAATTGGTAAGAGTAGAGGCTTTTTTATCTTTGAAACCTACAACACATTGGCTAATGAATCTTCTTTTGATATCCATTAGGAAATCTGGACATATGCCTCAGCGGAAACTGATGCAAGTAAGTGGTTCCGAGAATCCAAACAAATCTCATAGGACTAAGCATCCTCCTCGTAGGGTTAAAAAGACACCATCACCAGCTCCAGCTCCAGCTCCAGCTCCATCTCCATCTCTATCTCCATCTCCATCTCCATCACCTTTCGAATCCTCAGCAGATACTCCATCAGAATCATCTAACAAAAATTTTCCACCTCCACCTGAAATGTCTCAACCAGATCCAGTTCCAGCTCCACCAGCTTTTAAAGGTTTAAGGGCTCCACCTCCATCTCATACCAGTATGAATGAGCCGCCTCCACTACCTAATATCAATTTAAACAACCTTGCTCCATCACCCACCAATGAAGAATTTCCAACACAATCTATAACAAATAGTAAAAAATCAAATAGACATATTACGTTCATTTTAGCTTGCGTAATTGGGGCGTTACTTTTCATCTTTGGAATGATTTTTGCTTTTGTTTATTGTCGAAGCAGGAAGATTTTTTTTATTAAATCTTCGGCGACAACACAAAGCAAACAATTATGGAAAGTATTCATACCAGGTCAATTCTCACTCATTTTTTATACTTTATATACACCAAAAAATCTAATAACATTTTTTTGATACAGGTGTACAAAAGTTCGAGCGCTCTGAACTTGTAGCAGCTTGTGAAGATTTTAGTAATATAATCGGCTCTCTTTCAGATGGCAACACTATTTACAAAGGGACTCTTTCAACTGGTGTTGAAATAGCAGTAACTTCTTCTTCAGTCAAATTAGCTGAAAATTGGTCACTCCATTCAGAAGCGCAGTTTTGGGAAAAGGTACGTAAAATCGTAAAATCGTAAAGTCGATCACTCGCATAACATTGTTACTGAATTTTCTGTTTGGGTTGTTTTAAGATGGACATATTATCAAAAGTTGACCACAAGAACTTTGTAAATCTTATTGGCTACTGTGAAGAAGAAGAGCCTTTTACAAAAATGATGGTTTTTGAGTACGCACCTAATGGAACACTTTATGAACATCTTCATGGTAAGTCTTGATTTATATTTAGAGTAATACTGGGTATCACCTAAAAAGTGATCACCCAAATATCACGTGGTCCAAGTAAACTGTTTCTCTTTCCTGAATACTTTTTTCTTTCTTTTATATGAAACAGTTTAATTAGACCACCTAAGAAAGTGATATTTGGGTGATCACTTTTTGGGTGATACCTAGCATTACTCTTATATTTATATTTTTTTTTTTATGATTTGACATTGAAAGAATATTTGCTTGGTTTTAGTTAAGGAATCAGAGCGTTTAGACTGGAGGACACGATTGCGTATAGCTATGGGTTTGGCTTATTGTCTAGAGTACTTACATGAGCTTCCTCAACCTATTGCCCTTAAAAACTTGCAATCTTCGTCTGTTTATTTAACAGAAGACTATGCAGCAAAAATTGCAGACTTTAGTTTCCGAAACGAAGTAACTGCATCGAAGATAGGGTCAACATCTATGGAGTTAGTGGGCCCAAAAGCTGATCCTGAAACAACTGTTTATGACTTTGGGTTAATATTGTTTGAATTAATAACAGGTAAGATTCCAAATACCATGGGAAATGACACTCTCGCTGACACTCTCGCTGACTTAGCGTCTGTATATATGAAAAAAGAAGAGCCTTTAGATAATGTTATGGATCCAACTTTATCATCTTTTCGAGAAGATGAGGTTAAGAGATTGCTTCAAGTGGTGACGGATTGTATACAACCTGATATAAAACTAAGACCGAAAATGAGGGATGTGGTGAATAAATTGCATGAGATCACATCTCTAGGACCTGAAGGAGCAATACCAAGAGGATCTTCTCTTTGGTGGGCTGAATTAGAGATTTTGTCAACAGCATCAAGTTGAAATCTAATTTTGTTTAGGTAAGTTGTATATAATGATATTTGACAACAACCCAACATGTATTGTTTTCTTCCATTTGATGCATTCGGACAGACTTTATACTCTGCAACGGAATGTGTTACATTAGTTTGTATGTTTAAACAACATTATACTCTGTGTGAAACGAAAATGTGTTGATGAGTCTGTATGTTCAATGCAGTGGTTAATCCTCTCATACAAAACAGTGCCTTGTTAAATTTTGGGGTAGGATTTTCTTTGAGAATTGAAATAGAATAAAATAACAAAGTTGCTGGCAGAGAGAGAGGCCTATGAGATATCGCAACATTATTCTAACCCACTACGAAAATGCAGAAATTAAACACACCTAACTTGTTTTGATTTATGACAAAATTTGACGAAGTATCTTTTTGTAGTTTTTTTTTTTTTTTTTTTATCAACAATCAATTTTATAGCACAAAACTTTATAGTCAAGAGCACTTAGAATGAGCCTCAACAGCAGATAGAAAAACCAAAACTAACCTATCTATTACAAAACTACAAGAATTACTAATTGGCATAAATTAAACTATAAAAATATTTTGCAGTTTCCAGTTAGCTGCAACAAGCACCCTTTCATCCTTCACTTTAGACCTCATCTTATCTTTACTTTTAATATAAAAGCAATACATGATATTATGCACAACCTGATCCTCATTCATCACTCTGCCTTTGTGTATATGACCATTGCAATTAGTCCAAACAAGATATACAAAAGTTGTAAACCAGCCCGAGTAAATTGCCTCCATAAACTTGTCATTAGCTCTTAACAGTATGAAATCCAGCCGTTCATCCCAAGAAGTAAGAATTGGCATATCTGAACACCACACATCTCGAAACATATATATAATACTCGTTTAGTCCATGAGCATAGCACAAATAGGTGGTCCTTGTCTTCCATGGAAGCGTGACAGAATACACACATTGTATCAATCTGCATTCCACATTCTATCATTCTATTTTTAGTAGGCAGTCTATTTAAACTTGCTAACCAAGCACATAATTTTTTTTTAGGTATATTCATGGTATTCCAAACTAGTCTTGACCATTCAAGCACCTGACCATGATTACTCAACTCACTCATTGTTTTTCTGAAAAAGAATTTGTCTTTGACACTCGCTTTCCACCTTACTTTATTCTCAGCCATAGTTAAAGAAGGCATACCATCAGCTATACCACTTAAAGGAGGTGGAAGATGCCATCTCCCATTTATATAACAGCTCTGAACTGTTTTATTGAGCCATATAGAGCTATAATGTGTATCCTTTTGAAGCACCTCATTAACACTTCTACCCTTTATCTATTTATCCCAAAATATAAAAGTATGAGCACCATTATTTACCTTATTGAAAGTCCTAGAGGGGGGGTGAATAGGATTACTAATAAAATAATGCCTAATTAAAAATCTTTTGGACAATAATAAGTTTAAGAGAAAACTTCTAGGTCAACTAATTAAATCAACTCTTATAGGATCATGCAATAGAAAGAGAAGGTTTGATATAAAAGTATAACTAGTAAAAAGCTAATCCAATATCTTAAACTACTCTAGAAGACTATATGTTGGGATATCCTAGATAAACAATATCATAGAATTCATGCAAGCATATAATCAAACATATAATGTGCGGAAAGTAAATAGAGTAGGGATAGAAAGATACACACGATTTATAGTGGTTCGGTTTCCCTACATCCACTACCTAAGGAAGCCTCCTTAGGATTTCAAGCTTTTCACTAAGCTCCCGTGTCTCTCTTATCCGGGTCGAGAACACAATAACCTTTACAAACTCTTCGATAACACGAAGGACACACCACTTGCGTAATCACAACACAAGGACACCAAGTATACTCCCTATACTTGAATTCTCTCTTAATCTATCTATTACAAGACCTAGACTTAAGAGGATAATAACAAAGTGTTTAAAGGTTTGCTAATTAAAGCTTGTAACTAAACTCCTAATAGAGTGGATATGACTATAAGCTTGTATACTCCTTCTTGAGTGGATAGAACCTTGTGGCTTAATTGATTAACTCCTTGAAAGGATTTATAAGCTCACTAAGATTGAATTTGACTATGTATAGCACTTGACACCTTCTTGAATGATAGCAATTAAGCCCCTTAATGTTTGTAATTAGTTGGTGTGGTTGTAGCCTTCAAAGAGCTTCAATTTATAGTAGAAAATGGCTTCCAACGGTCATAAGGCTTGAGTCCAACGGATCTATTAATCTCCCAACGGATATATTTCTTATGACTTGTCTTTTGTGCAGAAAACCCTTTCTTGCGGTGTACCGCAAGATTCGTGCGGTGTACCGCGCTTCAGTGGTTTGATTTTCTGGCATACTGACGGGCTAGTTACTGCACCGCGCCCTGGTCCGCAACCTTGGTCCGGTATACCGCAGCGGTGTACCGCGCCAAGTAATGTTTGAAGGATAATGACTTGGATCAATAAATCTTCTTCACGAAAGTTGTTGTAAACATTATTCTAAGAATCTTTGAAGTTGAACACTAAGGCTAAATCTCAATAATCATAAAGATAAGGTTAATAGCATTTGTATGAGAATAAGATTCTTAAGATAAAACAATCAAGTTGAACAACAAGATAAAGAAGGAGCTTTTTGATGAAATAGAGTGCAAGATAGAATATAAATAACAATAGAAATTAGCACACTAAACACAAGAGGATTTGTCACATTAAAACAACCTAATAAGGGAGGCAATATGCCAACAATCTCCCCCTTTTTGATGATGACAAATCCTTCACTAAACACCTTAGGAATGAAATGAAAGTTTAAGCACTAATGAAATAAAGCTCCCCCTCACAATAAGCATAAGATTTGAGATGCATTTGTGAGTTTTAAAACGTGCAAGTTTTGAAAGTTTTAGTGCACATAATATTTCTCCCCCTTTGTCTTCATCAAAAAGATGGGGTAAAAACAACTAAGAAATAGAAGAGCAAAAACTCGAGTGAATAGATTTTAAACAAAGATTGCAAGAGTTTAGATATTTGTAAAGCAAGAGCTAAGGATAGAGATTTTTACCAACTCCTTGATAGATTTTGATTTCATATGCTTTCTAATGACACAAACGATTAGTTGCAAAGATATGAAATAAATGATTAGTCTAAGCATATGAGTCTTAAAAAAATGATTTAGCAAAGACTCCCCCTTACAAAATGCATATAGTTTGTTTTAATTTGTAAGCGTTTGATTGACAATTTTCCCTAATAAGAACACTTGAGAACATTTTGAAGAGATTTAGGGGTAAAACTGTAATTTTGTTGAAAGGCAAGAGGTCAAGATGTATTTTTCAAAAATTTGGGGACTAAGCGCAATTTTGAAAAATCTATTTTGGGACCGAAATGCAAATTTCAAACTATTTAGAAACAAAACTAAAAGGAGCAAACTATAGGGACTAAGGAGCAATATCAAGAAGTACCTATAACATCAAAGAACATGTTAGCAACATAAAAATCAAATCAAAGAAGATAAGCAACTAACAATCATGATAAAAACACAACTAGTTAACCAATTATCCAAATAAAACATTTAGCATCCTAACATAAAAACCAAATAAACCAAAGTAGCAATATCCTAGATGTCCAAAACACGGACCCACAAATACTTAAAAAGCATAAACACATCATAAAAACAAGTTCTAAAATACCCACATAAGCATATAAAGACCCATAAACCACCAAGAATGATAAAAACATGATTTTAAACACCAAACACCAAGCACCAAACACCAAACCAAGATGAATTAACGATTATCACGAGGAGAGCGGCTCCTAGATCTTCTTCCATTTCCAATATCATCGCGAATACACGAAACATCATTTTTCATACACGAAAGCTCATTTGCAAGATGCCCTATTTTTTCTTCCAAAACTCCAAATTTCCTTTCTATTTTATCTTCCAAAGCCACAAATTTACTTCCTATATAATCCATGAAACGTGACATAGCGCTTTCAAAACCGGATGGATTAGGAGGGTTAACATTGGTGGGTTGGCTTGGAGTGGGCTCATTAGGAATGGGGTTTTGTTGATCCGGGTTATCTACTAAATGAAGAGTCTCAAGCTCCGGACCATCGGTGCACATTTTTGCTTCAAGAATGCGATTACGAATAGTAACATCCGAGATACGATTAATAGTGGAGATCGAAACATATGTGTTGTTATAAATAACAAATTTCATTCTTAAAATCGTGAGATAATCGAAATTCCAAGACTTATTGATTGGTTTAACATTTGTCCCTCCAAAAGAAATATCATTAGCTTCAAAGATTTTTGATAGAAATATACCGTAAGGGACTTTATCCCGAGAGGCACGAGCGTGATTCATCCATTTGAACATTATCGCAATAATGTTTATCGGTTGTTTGGAGAAGATCAAAAATAAAAGATAAGCTTCATACGGGATAAGTTTTGCGTCATGCTTATCTTTCGGAATAACGGCCGAGATAAGAAACTTGTGGGCCACGATAAATTCCGGATCAAAGTTACGAATATTCCAATTTCCATCGGGAATAACCATTCTACTATTAACAAACTCATTAACTTCATTTTGAGCAACAATATCAATGTTCGAATTATCCCAACCACTAGACCAAAATCCGCTAAAACCATCCGAAGGTACATTAAATTTAGAGCACAAAGTATTCGACTTTAAACGTAAAACGGTACCCGAAACGGTTGATTTAACCGAAGTAGTAGCATGATTAAATTCAAAATTAGTATAAAACTCTTCAATTAACCCGATTGCCAAATGACTACCCGAAAAAGCAAAGATTTTATGAAATTGTTGAATTGAAAAGAGTCTAAAGAGAGAATTTTCACCGGAGGGAAAAGCCGAAGGGCAAATCGTTCTACCCGGAAGAGCATCGAATGGCCGGAGTGGTGGTGGTGGTGGTGATGGTGACTTCGCCGGAGATGGTTCACGGTGGCGGCTGGAGGAGGCTCCGGTGGAGGCTTTCTTCTTGTTAGCAATGGATTTAGTTCTAACCATGGTGAATGATAAGATGAGTAATGAAGTAGGAAGAAGGAGGAGTGATTTAAGTGGTGAAAGAGGGTGTTTTTAGTGGTGGAACCGGAGTGTGGGTGGCCGGAAATCGCCAAGGAGGAGGAGAGGAGAAGATGCAATGAAGAAATGAGGAGAAAAGACTGAAAAACGGGTTCTTAATCTGTCAAAACCCTTACGTGCGGTGTACCGCGGGAATCGTCCGGTGCACCGCACGAGTGTTCGGTTTGGTCAACAAAAATGAAATTTTTGATTCTTTTAAAAACACCCGAAACACAATCGAAACTTCCCCAAATGACTCGGAATGATATAAAATAATTTTGAGCATCTTTGTTTTGAAAAGAAAAGCCAAGGAGAAAAACTCATATAACAGTTAATTTCACAAAAGTCCCTAAGTTTTCTAAAAGTGCAAAAAGACCCAATGCAAGAATAAAGCAACACTAAGCATGTAAAAGGTCAAGAACAACAAGATAGTATCACAAGTTGATAAAACACAAAAAACACAATATAAAAACATAAACAAAAACACAAGAGAGGAAAGAATTTCACCGTATTTTCTTTTTATGAGGTTTGAACGTCCTTTTGCATAAGATTCCATTTTCTTGACGCTCAACACCTTCAATGCATATTACTATGGTAACCGAGGTGGAATGGATCCGGAAATGTTGTTAGCATTTGTCACGATCCATATTGGTTTTTCCCATGAAGGTATCAAAGATCCACTAATAAGTTGTTCATGGTAATGGCACGTAGAAGCATGATGACCGGGTTTACCACAATAGTTGCAATAACTTCTTTTTTGAATAGAGTAACCATGTAAAGTTTTTGAACAAGAAGTTTCCACATTCTTTCCAACATCCAAATTTTCACTAACATATAATTTTTCTTTGAAAAAGTCATTTGGATTAAAAGGAGTGACATTTGAGAAAGGATGATTTTTTAAAGTATCAAGAGCGAGGGAAAACGCTTCATCCAATTTTTTAAAACCTTCTATGCTTTTCTTCAAAGGATGTTTCCATTTATTTAAAATAAAAATGTTTTCAAAACACGGGTTTTTAGTATTGCCAAGAATATCATCCAAAGTGATACAACATTTAAAACAATTCTTTAGCACAATATTACCCTTTTTTAACATAAGATTATTCAAATGGATTTGAGAATCAAGAATTTTGAGAAGGGATGAAATTTGCCTAATATCACAATAATTGTAAGGAAGAGATAAAGAGTTAGGATAAAGTGCTACCTCATGATTAGGTTTAAAATCGTTGTGAGATTCATCATGGATAGAGACTTCTTCTTCTTCGTCATTTTCGACAATTCCATATAAAAACTCCAAACGATCCCAAAGCTCTTTTGCGGATTTACAATCTAACATTTGTGAGAAAATTTCTTCGGAAATTCCACGAATGAGAGTGTACATTGGTTTTGCATTTTGAGTGAGCTTAGCCTTTTCCTCTATGGTGAGTTCATCAAAATCTTTTTCTTCTTGATTTAGCTTAAGAACTCCCTCTTCATTTAACTCTTCTTTATGAGGGACAAATGGACCTTCCTTTACGATTCTCCATTGATCGGGATCTTCGGTTTTTATAAATTCCTCCATTTTTGTTCTCCAAGCAAAATAGTAAGTTCCTACAAAAAGTGGAGGTCGAGTAGAACACGAACTTTCCAAAAGATTAAATTCCATATCGTTTACTCTACTAACGATTAAGCTATTCACGTAGAGTTAGGCTCTGATACCAATTGAAAGTCCTAGAGGGGGGGTGAATAGGATTACTAATAAAATAATGCCTAATTAAAAATCTTTTGGACAATAATAAGTTTAAGAGAAAACTTCTAGGTCAACTAATTAAATCAAACTCTTATAGGATCATGCAATAGAAAGAGAAGGTTTGATATAAAAGTATAACTAGTAAAAAGCTAATCCAATATCTTAAACTACTCTAGAAGACTATATGTTGGGATATCCTAGATAAACAATATCATAGAATTCATGCAAGCATATAATCAAACATATAATGTGCGGAAAGTAAATAGAGTAGGGATAGAAAGATACACACGATTTATAGTGGTTCGGTTTCCCTACATCCACTACCTAAGGAAGCCTCCTTAGGATTTCAAGCTTTTCACTAAGCTCCCGTGTCTCTCTTATCCGGGTCGAGAACACAATAACCTTTACAAACTCTTCGATAACACGAAGGACACACCACTTGCGTAATCACAACACAAGGACACCAAGTATACTCCCTATACTTGAATTCTCTCTTAATCTATCTATTACAAGACCTAGACTTAAGAGGATAATAACAAAGTGTTTAAAGGTTTGCTAATTAAAGCTTGTAACTAAACTCCTAATAGAGTGGATATGACTATAAGCTTGTATACTCCTTCTTGAGTGGATAGAACCTTGTGGCTTAATTGATTAACTCCTTGAAAGGATTTATAAGCTCACTAAGATTGAATTTGACTATGTATAGCACTTGACACCTTCTTGAATGATAGCAATTAAGCCCCTTAATGTTTGTAATTAGTTGGTGTGGTTGTAGCCTTCAAAGAGCTTCAATTTATAGTAGAAAATGGCTTCCAACGGTCATAAGGCTTGAGTCCAACAGATCTATTAATCTCCCAACGGATATATTTCTTATGACTTGTCTTTTGTGCAGAAAACCCTTTCTTGCGGTGTACCGCAAGATTCGTGCGGTGTACCGCGCTTCAGTGGTTTGATTTTCTGGCATACTGACGGGCTAGTTACTGCACCGCGCCCTGGTCCGCAACCTTGGTCCGGTATACCGCAGCGGTGTACCGCGCCAAGTAATCTTTGAAGGATAATGACTTGGATCAATAAATCTTCTTCACGAAAGTTGTTGTAAACATTATTCTAAGAATCTTTGAAGTTGAACACTAAGGCTAAATCTCAATAATCATAAAGATAAGGTTAATAGCATTTGTATGAGAATAAGATTCTTAAGATAAAACAATCAAGTTGAACAACAAGATAAAGAAGGAGCTTTTTGATGAAATAGAGTGCAAGATAGAATATAAATAACAATAGAAATTAGCACACTAAACACAAGAGGATTTGTCACATTAAAACAACCTAATAAGGGAGGCAATATGCCAACACTTATGAGTAATGAAATCATAAGCATTATCTCTCAGCTTTAGTATTTTTTTCCATGTCCAGGCCAAATCTTGTTTAATAGAGTACTTCCAAATATACTCATTTTTTAATATATTTTGATGAGCCCACTGGCTAAGTAGGTTTGTACTCCTCTTATACATCCTCCAAAAAACACTCAACAGACACACTTTGTTTGAAATCTCAATATTAGGCAGATTTAAACCACCAAAAGTTTTACCTCTGCACACTTCTAGCCATGAAACTCTAGCGCCTCTAGCTCCTTCTAGGTTGCCCTTCCATAGGAAACTCGAGAGCTTCTGATTCACCTTATATATTACATTTTTTGGCAAGAGAAAAACTCTACACCAATATAGAATCTTGCTAATCAACACAGTTTTAATTAACTCTAACCTACCAGCATAGTTAAGTAGCTTATTGCTCTAGACTTCTATACTTGAGCAGATAATCTCCACCAACTTATTTGAATCAGCTAGGGTTATTTTCTTTGAATTTAATGGCACCCCAAGGTATCTAACTGGTAAAAAACCTTCCTTGATACACAATATCTCCATAATATCTTCCTTTACCTGATCTGGTTTATTCCCAAAGTATATTTCACTCTTTGAATTGTTCATTCTCAGTCCAGTAAGTCTTGCAAAGATATTAAGACCATCCTTAACCATTCTAGCCGATTCTATATCAGATTTCATGAAAATTAATAGGTCATCTGCAAAGATGACATGATTAAGTTCTAACACTTGACATTTAGGATGATAATTAAACTTCATGTTCCCTCCAATCTTTTGAAATAAAGCAGTGAAAACTTGCATACACAGGACAAAGAGATAAGGAGACAAAGGATCTCCTTGTCTCAGTCCTCTTTTACCTTCAAAATAACCCACCATTTCACCACCAATACACAAGGAATATGTTGAAAGTCCTAGAGGGGGGGTGAATAGGATTACTAATAAGATTAATGCCTAATTAAAAATCTTTTGGACAATAATAAGTTTAAGAAAGAAACTACTAAGTCAACTAAATATATCAAACTCTTAAGGGAATAAGCTATAGGTTTGATATATAAGTTATACAAGTAAAACGAGTTTCTAATCCCTTACTACTCTAGATGACAATAGGTTTTACTAACTAGGTAAAGATTATTACGATATTTATACTAGCATATAATCAAACATATAAAGTGCGGAAAGTAAATAGAGTAGGTATAGAAAGTACACAACGATGTATAGTGGTTCGGTTATCCCTACATCCACTACCTAAGGAATCCTCCTTAGGATTTCAAGCTTTTCACTAAGCTCCCGTGTCTCTCTTAACCGGGTCGAGAACACAATAACCCTTACAACCTCTTCGATACCACGAAGGACAAACTCTTGTGTTATCGCAACACAAGGACACCGAGTATACTCCCGATACTCTAATTCTCTCTTAATCTATCTATTACAAGAACTAGACTTAAGAGGATAAATGTAAGTGCTTAAAGGGTGAAACAACTTTGCTAATAAACTCCTAAAGAGATGATATAACTCTAAGCTCAGAACTTCTCTTGAGTTGATTGAACTTTGAAACTCCTTGGATTAACTCCTTGATTGAGTAGATATAACAAGGTGATTGATCAAGCTTAATATGATTCTATGTTGGCTTGAGACCTCTAATTGATGTATGTATAAGAATGATTAGAATTGGATTGGTAAGAGATGGTTTCTTGAATGTGATAAAGCTCCCTTTTATAAGCATTTCTGACCCTTGAGCGGTATACCGGTGATATGGCCGGTATACCGGCCATGCTTGTCTTTTAGTCAACGGGAAAATACACGTGGCTTGTGACCGATGGGCAACGTCTCTTTCCCGGCGGTATACCGGTCCTAGGGGCGGTTTGCCGGCCCACCTAATCAAAATTCCTTGAAAAATAAAGTTAAACACAAGGAGAAATAGTGTTAAGTTAGGGCAAGTATAAAGCACTATTTCGGGGGTAAGTAAAACACAATTTGGCAAATATTAAAACAAGATTAAAGGACGTTAGGCCAACATATGTAGGAGTAGAAACACACATAATAATCCATTTAATCATTTTCTGAGGAAAATTGAAAGCTTGTAATACCTTGAGTAGGAAGCTCCAGTTTAAGTTATCATATGCTTTTTGAAGGTCCAGATTTATAATACTCCTAGCAGATATATTACTTTTCTCATATCCATTCAAAATATCTTGAGCCACCACTATATTATCCCATATATATCTATCACAAACAAAAGCAGCTTGATTGAAAGAAATGAGGGAATTGAGTACCTTTTTTATTCTACTTGTAATAATCCTTGAGAGAGTTTTATATGGTGTATTCACGCAAGAGATAGGCCTAAACTCTCTCACATTATTTGGTGTATGAACCTTTGGTATAAGAGCAATATTTATCGCATTTGCCTCCTTTAACATAATGTTACTCTCCATTGTGTCCCTGACTGCCTTACATAAATCCTCCCCTACAATGTCCCAAGCTTTTTTGTAAAAACAAGAAGTGAAGCCATCAGGCCCAAGACATTTAGTTTCATCAATAGAAAACAAAGCATTCTTGATTCCCTCATTTGTAATAGGTCTGCTCAACCATTTAATCTGCTCATCATCAAAATATATATTTATTAACTCCTTGAGTGTATGTACTAAACAAGACTCTTGATCCGGATCTTCAGAACCTATACGCTTAGTATAAAATTTCAATAATTTCTCCTTAATCTGAGCTGGACTATTCAATATTTGCCCTTTATCATCAATAAGTGTACTCACTCTACTCCTTGCTTGTTTAGCTTTGATAACTTTATAGTAGTAGGCTGAGCTACAGTCACTATTAACAGACCATGTATCTCTAGCCTTCTACTTCAAAATCCCATGCTCATATAACATAGCCTCTTCAAGATTAGCAAGTGCAATCTTTTCTTCGACTATAATTAAATCAGTACCATTACCATACATAATTATATTCTGCAGCTCCTCCACCTTAACCCTCAATTGGTTTATATAGTTAGGAGTTCTTTTAAAGTATTTGATATTAAAATCTTTCAAAGCCCTCTTCACTATTCTTTGTTTGGCATATAATATAAACATATTAGATCCTTGGAATTTTACATCCTAAGCCTTCTTTACTAGGTCTTGAAAACCTTCATGTTCAGCCCAAATGTTGAAGAACTTGAAGGATCGAGGCCCTCTTATATATGGTGGGCCCACTGAGATTAGTAAAGCATAGTGATCCGAGGTAGAGGGAGCAAGTATTAGTACACTTGATTGAACTTGATCCACCCACTTTGCATTCACAAAAACCCTATCTATTCTACTTGCTCTAAGCTTCAATTCACTTATATTAGTCCATGTATAAAAATTACCACAAGTTTGGTGCTCAAACAGTTCAGCATCCTCCAGACATTCAATAAACTGTTTTGAACCTTCTTCCAACTCATCACAATTCAACCTCTCCTCGACACGCAAAATCTCATTATAATCACCTACACAACACATATGTTCATTCTTATATAGGCTGTTCCATCTAATCATATCCCTCCAAAGTGTCACTCTCAATTTATCATCATTAGTAGCATATACAGCACACAGGATTATCTTACTAAAATTAGATAAATCCTTCACCTCCACAAGAATAGCATGAGTAGTGCTTTCAATTAACCTCACTTCCACCTCTAAACTGTTCCACAAAAATTATACTCTACCCTTAGGGTCATTTATGTAATTGTGGATAGTATTATATTTTTAAACCTATCTTGCATAATACTAGCCATGTTGTGCAATTGGATTTTAATTTCCATAAGACATATAACTTGCACCTTTCTTTCAAACATAAAATTTGAGACATCAAGTTGCCTCAATTCTTCCCCCCTTGCACTCTGAACAATTCTCATCACATCATTATCAAGTGCAGAAAGAGGGATATTGAGTATATTAAATACTTGCCTCAGGAGAGATATAACTGCATTCAGCTTCCCCCACCCCAGATCCTTAAACAACTCTCCTCCAATCACTTCCACCTTCACTCTATTCCCTTGTATTTGCATCATCATTAACCAATTTATCTTTACCCTTCTCATTAACATTTATAACAGTAGGCTCATTTGTTTTTTCACCCATATCTTAGTCTCCTTTATACGATTTTTGTGCTCAAAACTCTTACAGTTTGTACACTGCACTGGTTTCCAATCATAATCTATTGTCACCTCATGTAGCTCCTTATTCCGTGTATTAACATAAACCTTATCCACCATTTTTCCTGTCAAATTACCTCCACATAAACACGAGCATACCCTAGCTTGGACCTAGACTCAATGATGGAGTCCCTTTGTATAGGTTTACCAACACCACTAGGAATGTAACTCAAACCATTCCTAGTCCACAAACTCAAAGGTATATTTCTCAATATCACCCACAAAGACACACTACTATAGTCAACCTTACCAAATTGCATTTCTGGACTCCGTCATCTTAAGAATAAAGGCTTCCCTGCAACATGCCATACCTATTTCAAGTGCTTTACTGCAATTTAATTCACTACCAAAGTTAAAGATAAACATTGCACCATTCGATTTTATATTCACCCTACCAAAATCCTTCCACTGATATATAACAAAATTTGAAATCATATAGAACTGTGGGGGTCCTCCTATGAATTTCCCAACTAGACAATTCGTCCAAACCTCAGAGCCTTCATCAAAAACTTCTTTAGGCGGATTAATCACCGTTATGTCTTACCTATACTAGTATCATGAATATCAAGCTTAAATCGATCATTAATCTTACCAGTAAACAACGAGGCCAATTTAGGAAAACTTTTAATTTCCGGCGTATGAGTAGCCTCCTCTTGTACTTGCTAGACCTCCTCAACCACCGCCGCGCTTAAGATCGGAGCAATTTGCACCAGACTCACCACTCTGACCGGAGCATTTTGTTTTCCCCCATTATTTACCCGTATGCTTTGTGTTCCCACCTTTGTACCACTACTTTGTCCCTTCTTATTACCATTATTCGGTCTCGCAACTGTATTAGCCCTAACCTCATGAGTCTCCTCAAACATTTCACGAGTGATGTTTTTCTGTGTAGCACGCTTTGTTGGGGCCATATCAGAGATTTTGTGTTAAGGAAAAGAAGAAGCGGAAATGGTAAAGTGTTTAGGCTAAGGATTAAGAAAAGAACTGAACTCAAAAGGAAAAAAAAAGCTGAAACGGGTTTTTCAATTTGATGTAGATCCCAGAAATTTTGGGAAAAACACCAAATTCAGGAAAAGGAATCCCAAAAAGTGTGGAATTCGTTTGTGTTTTGCTGAGTTCAATTCGAAAAAAAGTTGTTAAGACGAGAGAGAAAAAAAAATATATCGCCAACCAACTCCCTCAAATCGCACGCGTGTAGGCGCGTTCCATTTACATCACTATCAAATACTACAAATTTTTTTTGTAGTTGTTACATGTAGGATCCAACATAAGATAAAAAAAATGTGTAGGATTCGATCGTGGAACCTCCACATAAAACACTGAAGACTAGGCCAGAAGGTTGATTGTTAGTTTTTTTAAATTTTAAATTTTTTTGGGGTCAGTTTAGCAGAAAGTCCATCCCAAAGTCATTAGTTGATACCAGTTTTGTTAAAAAGATTAACCAGTTGTTGTTGGTTGACCACTGAGCATGTTGTGACTATCTGGCTAATAGCATTCGCAAGCCTGTCCGCTCAAACGTTCTACTGTCTTGGGATATGATTGAAAGAGATAGGCCAAAAAGAGCGGGTCAACTCCTCGATCTTCCTAATGTTGTATTTTATTTGCTTAAAATAGTAATACAATATAAAAAGTAATGCAGAAATAAAATAAACGTAAATAAATAAATAATTTTACTTGTTGAGACTCGAATTTGATCTGATGTCTTTAAGGTATATAGGACACGTACTGGTATCTTACGTTTGTTGGATTCAACCTCCAGAATACAACGACAAACTACTCAAAAAAAACGGGCACACGAATTTTTCAAAGTTTAATAAAATTGCTTATTTTCTATCTCTCTTATGATTTTTCTTTACTGCTTTAAAAAATTGAATCAAGAAAATGTTTAAGTACAACTATTTATAAAAAATAAATAGGTGGTTAGCTATTAGAAAAGATTGTGACTTTAAAATTGTGTATCTAAAATAAAAAATACCCTAGGTAATAATTGACCTAATAATATGGATCTTTAGTATCTTTTTTATAAATTCACTATTGGGCTGCGTTCAATTTTAATACTAAGACTTGTCCATGAAAAAGAAAAAAATAACTATTGGGCTTGGCCCAATAGTAAAAAAATAATTTTTTTTCTTTCTTTCAACTTTATTATATATATATATAAACATATAAATAAATAAATAAATTTTATTTATTTATTCATTTTTCCTCCAAAAATTTCACAACTCTATTTCTCATTCAACTTCAAATAATTTTTTTACCAAATGAAAATATTACATTATTCTTTATAATTAGATAAACGTATTAATCAAGTCATCGTCAATCCCATCAACACTTGGGAAAAAAATCTCATTCGACAAACAATCCCCACATGAATGGAAATTGACTAACCATCCTGAAAAACATACAAGAGAATGGTAAACACGCGAGAGTGAGAGAGAAGCGTAGAAGAATACTACGTCAAGAAAGGTAGCTTTTGGCCTTGAACCTTTTTTAATAAGTGCTATCGGATTTACTTGCTAACTAGTGAACGTGATGTCTTGAACTATTCAGCTTTTGTGTAAACCAAGTGAATATAACTTACATGGTATCTTTCCAAACATTATTTGGTTCTCACAGTTGTCCATTTACGACCATGGAAAACTCTTGGTATATCATAAAATTTTCGAAAAATTTCACCTTCAAATTTTTTTCGTAGGGCAGCCCTGCCCATGTTATTCATATAAGTGGTCTCTTGTCGAGAGTATTCTGCATTGCTCTATCTTATATTATTGAAGATACAAGAACCATTTAAAGTTTAACTTATCCTTCACTTTTACATGTAACACTGTTTAATTTAATCAGGATTGGTTTGGAGAGGTCTCTCTACAGTGCGTCGCACCGAGTTGTAGTTTCATGATTCAGTTTTCCCTTTGAACCTAGATTGCTGGATCTCCACTCTTCTAGGTTGGGTTCTTATCATGGCAACTCAACTTTCATAAGCTTAAGACCCGTTCCCCTTGACAATGCTCGCACTTTCTCTCTTTGTAGACCTTTAGTTTGTAGATTTACTATGATATCCTTTGATCGAACGTAATCTATTGTAATAACTCCATTTTAGAGTAGTTGTCTAATGGTATTGTGTCGACGATGTATGTGTCCAAAATTATCATTATACATCTCATTAAGTGTCCTGACAATGGCACTATGACCATCGCAATGTATGTAGATAGCTGGCACATACTTTAGCCAATTAGGAATATCCTCTAAGAAATTCTCACTTTGCTTCCTTGTCTAAAGTTATAAAATCAGATTCCATAGTGGATTTGACTATGCACGTTTATGTAGTGGAATTCCAAGACTCATTTGCTCCTCCTAACATGTAGATGAATCCACTTGTGAATTTTTAGTTTGTGGAGTCTGATAATCAGTTCGCATCACTGTAGCCTTCTAGTATAGATGAATATCCTGTGTACAATAACCCTTCATTCATAGTGTATATAAGATACCTTATAGCTCTTACAATAGCAATTCAATGGTTCTTCCTTGGATTATGTATAAAACTACTTAGCTTGCTTACTGCATGTGCTATATCTGGCCTAGTGCAGGTTGTTAGGTACATGAGACTCCCAATAATCCGAGAGTACTCCAACTGGTTGATCGTATCACTAGTGTTCTTATAAAGATGTAAATTTACATCAACATGTGTCTTGGCGAAATTTGTGTCACCATTACTAAATTTGTTCAATACTTTCTCAATATAGTGTGACTGGGATAGTATAATACCTTCAGATGTTCAAAGAATCTTGATACCCAAAATAACATCCGCAATGCCTAGATCTTTTACGTCAAACTTACTTGAAAGCATCCTTTTGATGAATGTAATCTCATAATTGTTACTTCCAATTATTAACATATCATCTACATACAAACAGACAATGACATACTTGTCACTTCTACAGTGTGATATAAATTAACACAAAATAAGAGGAGTAACTAACTACAAGTGTATGGGTCGTTCCAAGTAATAGATAAGTAAAAACAGGAAATTGTCTCCACAGGGATTACGAGGTTATGATTGAGTGTTTAAACAAAAACTAGAAGTAATTGCCAAAATAAAAAGAGTAGATATTTATTTGGTTTTTGAGTATTACAAAAAACTAGAGCAAGAAAGTAAATACTAAGGAAATTCTTGACTAAAAGATAGACTAAATTAAACTCAAATTAATTTGAAAAAACTACGTAAATGAGAGATATACTTGAGTCTTTCTAGGAATTTACCAAAGTTCATTAATTCACAGTTTATTGCTTAAGGGTAAAATTGGTATTTGAATTAGCCAGGATTCTGATATCTTCCTAATTCTGTCAGGGTAGAAAGGATGTTAATCTACGATACTAACTACATCGTCAAAGTGACATTACAATACTTTCAACTGATTACTAGCATAAACCCTAATGACTTTGTGGTTAGTTAAGTTTGTCAGGTTAAATAATGCACACCACACGTCTAATTGATTCCCCCTTCTGGATAATCGCGCCACAACGAATATCCTATATACTAATTCCTATATCTAATTGATCATAGAAGATATAGTAATTAAATCTAGAAAATAGTTAATGGAATTAGTACAAAATAATTTTAATTAAAGCAATTCCTAATTAAACAAACACTGAAATTAAAAACTAGGGTTCATCCGTTAGTAGTGATTCTCAAGTAAGGGGAAATTAACCCACAAGTAAACTAAAAAAATAACAAAAAAAAAAAAAAATACATGATAATCGGAATGGGTTTGGTGCTGAATTGTTAAAGATTGGTCAATGACCAAACTTCTTCTTTTCTGCTCTCTGCTCCAAGCGTTCTTCTCTCTCTCTCTCTCTCAAAATTTATGGTGTATATAGTTGTGTACTGATTAATGAGGTTAAATAAGCCTTATATACAGGTATAAAACGGATTAGGCCCATATGGGCATAGTTAAGTGATTATAAAGACCCAAATCTGTTTCACATAATTCGTAACTGCACTACATTCACTTTGTAAATAGGCCATAACGTTTGCATTGTAAGTCCAAATCCACTGATTCTACTTCTCAAATTTCACTGAGTTCAAGACCCACACTTTTCATTTGAATCACTAAGTCTGAATCCTAACCGGTCAGTCTCAGAAATGGAAACAATTGACGACTTAACTCTTTCTAAAGCTCCTCCACCTTTACCAAAGTGATTTCCTCGCTCTTTCAACGCTTTTTCTTGTTCTTGGACTTGAATCTTCACTTCTTCTCTTCATCTTGGTGCATACTAGTATCCATATACCTAAGAACTTCACACTAAACAATAAAATTAACGCACAAAAGTTCTAAAAGTACAAATAATTTCAAAATGAATGAAATAAGTGCATTATAGCAAAATACGATGATAAATATAATAACTAAGTCCAATTTTAACCTAAAATAATGTCTCGTGAAGGGATTTTCTATTACAAAACATGAGACATCAAGATCCCCAACTCAAGGTTTTGTCGTCCCGATAAAGTAAGAACAAAATTAGAGGTCTAAGTTACGAAGCAAATACAGAATCTAAAGAATGATCCCAAAGAAAAACTTAAAATAAATCTCATATAGTACAACCTAATAACTAATGCGCACATACACCCATCCTAAAAAGTCAAACACATAGATAATTTTAATTCCGAATTAACTTCACAATGCTAGAAGGTTACCCTCGATACTTAGCTTGAGATGGTGGCTATAGGGTGTTAATCGATCCTTACATGTCTTCAAACACTCCACTTAATTTAATCCCTATTAGCAAAAGACTTATTCAACTACGTACCTAAGAATCACGATGTCTTTACGACTTTAGCATAGTCTTAGAGACGGTATGGTACATTTGGATAATGAAAAGTGAGCTTTTGGCTCCCTCCTCACTAGCCTTCAACAAACTTCCCTAAAGCTTTAATTTGCATTCATATATGATCTCACTCGACCCGCTTGATGCACTAATTTAGCGTCCTCACATAAACCCAACCCTATCAACATGATTGCAGTATTTATTTCTTTGCCTCCTCTTTTATTTCAACATTCATTCATCATTTTTTTGTAAGTTAAACATGACATTTTTTTTGTGTGAGTTGTCATGCTAACTTATTTTCTCATAATTTTTTTTTCTTTTTAGAACCCGACAAAGTAATTTACAATAAAGTGCATAACCATTTAAGCGCATCACAAGTCTACCCAAACAAATGTAATATCAAAAGCTTCCCCCTTCCCAAACCCAAGCTCAAGGAAAACTAGTCTTAAGCATCGCGATTCGAGCGCGGGTGATATGGTAAAGTCCTAACATCTAAAGGGTAAGCTTATAATGTGGCTTCAAAATAAAGGCTTAAAGGCTTAAAATGGGGCTAAGAAGGATATAACTTTAATATTTAGTTAGAAAGCTAAACGGTCTTAAGTGGATATGAAAGAACTACCTCTATCATCTGCTTAGTTACATAGTTTCACTCCATTCTCACATCTAGTTCATAATTAAGTGGGTTTTCAACTAACTCAGATCTCACTTTCTACATACCATTCATTCTAACTAAGTATAAGCTTACTTCTTTTGCATTGCTTGTTAATTTTTCCTATTAATAATATCATATTTGTATGCATTCAAGGCACGTTACGCACTAACTCTAAGGTCTACTATATCTATCATCAATTCACAAAAATTTTGCTTTTGGGGACATTCAACAAACTCTACACCAAAATTATTCCTTAAACTAATTTTTATTTGATTTTTAAAATATTTTAGAATGCGATAAAACACATAAAATGGGAATGAGGACAACGAGTACCCCAACCCATACTCAAAAATAAAGAGTCGTGTCCCCACGACTCAAAACTGACTCGGAAAGTAATAAAATTTTAGAGATTAGAACAAAATAGATACTATACAGTCTAACGAGAGGGTAAAGAGTACTTACCTTTGCGTGAATCGCTCAATTACCAAGTTAGGGGTTGACGTTCTCGATCCATTGTGGTCCCTTGATGATGCGCGTGGAATTCCTCAGTCTTGTGGATTATTTTACGGAATCAAGCAAGTCCGCTAATTATCAAGAACTTCCTCGTTTTTCATGTCATATTCCACTCTATTTGTTATAACTTTTCTACATATGCTTCAGGTGAAGTGCGGTAAGCGACATTAGAAAGATCTCAAAAAAATATGCGGTCTAGGCTCAAGAGAAATCTGATTCCGATATCCGAGCAAAAAGTTATATCCCTTCAAAGTTTCTTTAGAAACGATATAAATAGGCAAACATAGAAATTCAGGTGCAACTCAGTGACTTCTAGCCTAATTTCAGGCTCGATTATATTCGCGTCTCGTATAGTTCCAAACATGAAAGTTGTGATATTTGCTCTAGCTTTCTTTCGACTCCTGAATAAATGAATGCGGAGCTCGTATATGAAACTTATGCCCTTACAAAATCAGCTCTTCGATAATTTTCAAGACTTCTAAAATTCAGCAGATCTTTTTTTTTTAGCGTTTTTGAAATATTTATTGTGGCATCTAACGAGCTGGTTCCTCCAATCCGAAACGACATAAGGAGACTAGAATATATCTTTTACTCCCGGGAAAAAATTCGGTCAAAAATATCATCATTTAGTCTTCCATTTAATCACTCAAAGATGGCTCTGTGCTAAATTATTCTGCAGAATTTTGAAAAATTGCATACAGGTCCCTGTGTTTTGTCATTGTTTGTTCCGAAATGGGCCTGCTTTTGGGTCTTCGTTGTTGGTTGAAAAACACGTGAATACATGGATCGTTGGCGGAGAAGGGAGAAACAATGAAGCATGTAGCAATGGTGAAGCCTGGAACCTAAGTACGTTCAAAGATACCAAATCGCTCAAGGTGTTCGATCAAATGGTCGATAGAGGAATTAAATTGGTTGTTAGTTCAATACTTCACGTTAAATCATCATCTTTATATTGATTGATAGCTCTTCATATTATTCTGTCTGTAAGAAACTTATCTACAAGGAAAAGTTGTTTAAAGTTTATCGATTACAATTTCGACAATGGGAAGAGTATTTATGTGTACTATGATAAAACTCCGAACCAACAATTCTTCCTTTGTCGTGTATGTAGAGCACACATTGCCCTGGCCAAAGACTTAATCTTCAAGATGGTAAAACCTAGCATAGCCTATCGTTGCGCCTACATTCATGGAGTTCTTATTTGATTTTATTCTTGATAATATTTCCATTTTATTTCTCAAAATCCGTATCTAACAGCTACCAATCCATACCGAAGCTTTAATAAGATGTTAGTAAGATCACCCGATGTCCATTTATTCAGTTCTTTGAGCCTAAGTGTTGACAATAAACTTGTTTTATTTCAAAGGTCAGTCTTGGAAATGAGGATGAGCTCATCTCAGCAGTTGTACGTAGGTCATAGACGACCCACACTAACGATCAGCGTGACCATGGTTATCAAACATATTCTCCAACTACGAAATTCTTTCACTTTTTTAATCGCTTTATTGTTTTTTTCGATGTGAAGGCATGTTTGAGTTTTGTAATTTTGTGTGAAGATGGTATTAAATTGCATAGGAAAAAAAGTCTGTACAACAATATTGTGAGATTTGGGATACATGTGGTACTGTAATCAGGATGTTGTTGACATGTGATCCTTGGACAAGGACCATATCACATGAACTATGAAACCAAGTAGGAAGACAAAGATATATACTTAAAATAGGGAAGTACTACTTTAAATTAGTTTTGAAAAGTAAAACTATGTTGATGAATTTTGCTAATGTTGTTTAGCATTCAAGGAGAGCATTTTTCGCTACTTCAGTGGTCGTATACAAGATTGATATTCGTGGAGCATCCTTGGAATATTATCTTTCTTTCATCCAAAAACTATGTATAATCAAATTTGTCTCACAATTCATTCTTTTGTCATTGATAAACAGAAGAAGAACTATGTTCATTCTATGATAAATGACAATCTTTCAGTTTTGGTACACTCGCCTCCATTAACTGTCCGACAACATCTGCATCAAATGATCACAAAATGTTAATGTTGAATTTTGAAGATATAAGAATAGAATTTAATTCAAAATTCATAACATAATAGATAGAACGTGACAAAGATATATACTTCTAAGTATAGGCTGTAGTGTTTGGAAATCCTGCCAGACGTTATGATACGAGGGGATACCAAAATTCAGAAACTTAGCAGCAAGGTATGGAACACGTGCAACTATCTGTTGTGGTTTAAACTGCATCCACAATGAGCTCTGAAGCCTACAAACAAAAATAGTCTCTAATTAATTGTAAAACAAGAGGGTATAGCAAGAATTTTTAGGGAAACTGACTCTACTATATAGATAAACCAGCAGCATAACATCTGGGGAAACTTTACAAGTGAGCATGTGGTCCGTCTCTTGCAATGAAATTTTCTTTTGAACATTCACAATATTAGTTTTTAATCACAAGTCGATATTTCAAACCGAGGGATGTCACCCTTACCAACTAGCAAGCAGCAACTGGGAGTTGAAAAAAGATTTCCAAGGATGATCCCCAATTCTAAGTTTCTTCGATCCCAATTTTCCCATTTATGATGAGGTTAGCATTCTCATTCCCTTCGAAAATCTCTATGTTATACTCCCTCCGTTCCACTAAATTTGTCCACTAGCTTTTCACATATATTAAGAAATATAATAAATGCATTCACCATTACAAAAATACCATATCTTAAATGTGTATTGGAAATATAAATTTTAATATTTTTATTATTTTAATATTTTTAAAAAATAGGACAAAAAGTGTCTTAATTCCTAAGTGGATAATATATTTGAAACATTATTTTTAGCAAAATTTATGGACATATACAGCTATTTTAGCATTATATGTGGACCTAAATTGCAATTATGTCATAAGATTAAAAACTACAATGCAATTTTGGCATAAAATTAGGAAATACAGTTCAATTTTGGATTAAGATAGGGGTCTATAGTAAAAATTTGGCATAAGCTAGGAAAATATATAGAAAGTTTAGCATTATTCAGGAACATATCATGCAATTTTAGCATAAGCGAGGGACTTTTTCAATTTTAGTATAGCCTAGGGTCCTATAGTGTATTTTTAGGAGCATATTTTACAATTTTAGCATAAAATAAGGCCTTATAATGTAATTTTAGTATAAAACAGAACCCATAATGTAATTTTAGCATGGGATAGTGCAAATGTACTATAACATTACTATTTGTGTCATAGATGGACTTGGTTGAAGTGTGAAAGATATGAAGTTGTTCAGTATATAGAGGTGTTGAAGATTAGTTGTGGTGAGGTTTATGGTCTATTTTGAATTTCTAATATTAAAGGGACCTAACTGCAAAATCGATTTTTTAGCCTTTGTATGTGTATTTGAAAGACGTTTGGATGGTTGTGGGTGGGCTATTGCTAGGTAATTTTATCTTATGTATCTTTTATTATCAACTTTGTAGGAATATGTGAAGTGTTTGAGGTGACGTGGAAGTTTGACCAAGTCAATATCCTACGTGGAAGTCTTAGTCAGATGGTTTATCTCTACACTCAACTATACGATGTCGATTGATTACGTAAAATTTGGAGCAATTGTGAAGCGTTGATCTTATATCAAATGGATGGCTGAGATTTAACCAAGAGATGTCTCATATAAAAGACCTCATCTCTTCACATCTCGTTCAATCATTCCTTCGCTCTTTTCGGAATATCTCTCTCGCCTCTTTTACGAGTCAAAATAGGTTTTGCTCTATGTTTTGTATTCAAAGCTTAAATCCTTTGTAATAGTTAGTGTACTCTTGTTATGTCCTTGAATATCACTGATTCAAGGTTAGATATTCAGCGTAGTTGAGTATTGGTTAGATTTGCTGGTTCTACACTTAGGGTTGATTGAATACTGGTGAATTTCTGTAGTGGTGATGATTGTAATCGGTGATAACAGTGGTGATAGTGGAATGTCGCTCTCATATCCGAGCCAAACGTGGATGTAGACTATTTTGTCGAACCACGATATATCATGGGTTTTTTACTTTCTGTTTTCTTTAATTTCTTTGTTTAAACCTTGTTTGAAACTCAATCTTGAAACTCGACTATTTTACAATATCAGAGCTTGGTTAAATCTCATATTAGTTTGATTGATTCTTGACTCATTTTTAGGGTTTTCGAATCCAATCTAATATGCGATTTACTTTATTTTCTAAATCTTGTTGAGTGATTGATTGACGTGTGTGGTTCTTGAAAAATCTCTTCAGATTCTTTTTCAAAAGGTTTTTAAACTGCTTCAGATCGATTATTGAGATATTAACTTGTTTCCCGATCTGTGTTTTTTCACAAACTTGTGATTTTAAAAGTATTTGTACGTTAAAGTTTTTCTGGTTTGTTAGTACTTGTGATTTTCTGTACTAACCTGATGGCTACAACTCGTATTGAGATGTCAGTCTATGATGGTAAAATAGATTTTGGTGTTTGGCAGAAAAAGATGAAGGCGCTGCTGTCTTATCATAAGGTTGGACCTGCTTTGCTTAAAGACATCAAAGGTTGGCCAGAAGACACTTTGGATAAAGCTGCTGAGATAAATGAAGAAGCATCCAATATCATCTTCTTAAACCTCTCTAATTCTGTTATAAGAAAAGTAGATGGATAGTGATACTGCACTTGAACTATGGGATAAGTTAGATTTTCTTTACCCTACTAAATCTTTGCCTAATTTAGCTTTCTTGAAGGGTTCTTTATTTAACTATAAAATGGATTCCAGTAAGTCTTTAGATGATAATCTTGATGAGTTCTTGAAACTGACCCTTGTGCTAAATGGTACCCCACAGGCTTTAGATGATACCTGTAAATGTATGATTATCTTGAATTCTAACCCTGAATCTTATCAAGTTGTGAAATATGTGTTTCAATATGCTAGTACTGTGCCTACTTTTGAACAAGTTGTAACTACTTTAAAAACTAGAGAGAATGAGATCAAAATTAGTAGAAGGATAGACTCTAATTTGTTTATTAAACCTAGAACAGATACTACACAGGTCCCTTATATGAATAAATAGAAAAAAAGCTAGCCCTAATAATAATAAGAATAAGGGTAAGGAGACTAGAAAGTGTTTTGTGGAAAAATTGGTCACTTAAAGAAAAATTGTTTTAAGTTGGAAAAAAAATTATCTGCGAATGTGAATGAGTCCAATGTTGGTAGCATGCCTAATATTGATGATGATGTATATGAGGTACTAAATGTCATTGATAAGTCTAGTCATGTTAGTTAGATTCTTGATTCTGGTTGTACTTTCCACATGTGCCCATCTTTTGAATTGTTCCATGATTTGATTGAAACTTGCAATGAAACCGTGTATATGGGTAATGATCAAACTTGTGATGTAAAAGGGATTGGTAAGGTTAATTTGAAAAATGTATGATGGTAAACAAATTACTTTGACCAATGTGAGATTCATTCCTGATTTAAAAAGAAATTTAATTTCTTTAGGTGCCCTTGATGACCTTGGTTGTGTTTCCGAAGTGTCTGGTTGTGTTTCTGAAGTGTCTAAGGGTAATATTAATGTGTATAGAAATTCCAAACTGCACTTTACCGGAACTAAATGTGTTGGTTTGTATGTGTTAAATGGAACTCATATTTCTTGTTTGACTAATATTGTTTCTGAGCCTAAGCTTGCAGCTACTCATAAGTGGCACTTGAGACTTGGGCATATGAGTCAACATGGGCTTACTATACTCATAAAAAATGGTAGTTTTGGTAAGGATACACTATGTGACCTATCTTTCTGTGAGAATTGTGTACTAGCAAAACAACACAGGCAAAAGTTTAAGGCTGGGGTTCATCTAGCCTCTAACTGCCTTGAATATGTTCATGCAGACTTGTGGGGTCCTGAAAGGTATGATTCTCTGGGTAATTATAGGTATTTTTTGTTTATAGTTGATGACTATAGAAGGAGGGTTTGGACCTTTCTTTTGAAAACAAAAGATGAAACGTTTTTTAAAATAAAAGAGTGGAAAGTTTTGGAAGAAAATCAAACTTGTAAAACAGTTAAAGTTTTTAGAACTGACAATGGTCTTGAGTTTTGCAATGAACAATCTGATAATTTTTGTAAAGAAAATGGGATTTTGCTATAGAACAGTTAGAAAAACTCCTCAGCAGAATGGTGTTGCTGAGAGGATGAATAGAACTCTTTTGGAAAAAAGTTAGATGCCTTTTACTTACTTCTGGTTTACCAAAATATTTTTGGGGGGAAGCTTTATATACTGCTACTTATTTGATTAACAAGAGCCCCAACAGGTCTATTGATTTTAAATCTCCTATGAAGGTTTGGACTGGATCCAGGCCTGACTTGTCTCACTTAAGAATCTTTGGGTGTGCAGCTTATGCACATACTAAAGAAGGTAAACTTGAACCTAGATATTTAAAATATGTTATGATTTGTTACCAACAACATGGGGCTAAAGGTTATAGATTGTGGGATAAATCAGTGAATGGATTCAAAATTATTATTAGCAGAGACATTATATTTGATGAACTTACTTTTCCTTGTAAGACTGTGAATGATGCAGGCCATGATGCTACAACTGAACGAACTAGAAATACCTTGGATGTAGAGTTTGAGGTGGAGCCACTTAGCCCTGTGCAGCCTACTGAGACTTCAACTAGAGACCACCAAGTGGAGCAACCCTTGGATCAGGAGGATAATGAAGAACAATCTTACACTACTGTTCATGAAGAGGCTGACCACTTGGCTGAGTCAACTGTTGAAGGACTTGAAGATTACCAGCTCGAAGAAGATACGCCTAGGAGAGAAACTAGAGTTCCCAGCAAGTATTCATATGCTGATTTGGTTTATACTGCACTTACAGCTGCAGTTGAAATAAGAGATTCTGAGCCTCATACTTATTTAGATGCTATCAGTTGTAAGGAGAAGAATAAGTGGATTAAGGCTATGAATGATGATTATAATTCATTGATGCTCAACAAAACTTGGGTTTTAGTTCCTATGCCTGATGAGACCAAATTAGTGGAGTGTAGATGGTTATATAAACTGAAAGAAGGAAGTTCTGAGAAGGATCCTCATAGATACAAAGCAAGATTAGTTGCTAAGGGCTACACTCAAAGAGAAGGCATTTATTTCACTGAAATTTTCTCATATGTCATCAATTTTAAAACAATAAGAGTTATATTAACTTATGCGGCCAGTTTCAACTGGAAAATTGAGCAGTTAGATGTTAAGACTGCTTTCTTACATGGAGACTTGGATGAAACTATCTATATGAGACAACTTGAAGGCTATCATGATCCAAAGTTACCTGATCATGTCTGCTTACTTAAAAAGTCTCTATATGGGTTAAAACAGTCTCCAAGACAATGGTATAAGAGTTTGATTCTTTTATTTTGTCACTTGGTTTCATGTGGTCTAAATATGATGCTTGGTTTTACTTTACTTGGAAAGAAAATTATGGGATTTATATTCTTTTGTATATGGATGATATGTTGATTATATGCAATTCTCTGTCTTTAATTGATAAGTTGATATGTGATTTGAAATATGAGTTTGATATGACAGACTTAGGACATGCTAGAAAGATTATTGGTATGATTATTGATAGAAATAGAAATAATTGCAGATTTAGGTTACATCAGGAACCATATCTGAAAAAATTATTTCTAAGTATGGTAACTTGAATTGAAAACATGTACAGATTCCCTTGGATGGTCATTTTTTTTGTCTAAACAATTGTGCCCCAAGTCTTAGTCTAATATTCTGAAAATGGAAAATGTGCCTTATTCAAATGTGTTGGGTTCACTTATGTATGCTATGATCAGTACTAGGCCTGCTTTGTCTTTTTCTATATCTTTACTTAGTAGATTTATGTCTAATCCCGGGTATGATCATGGGTTGGCTATAAAACATGTGTTGGCTTATGTAAATTCTACTTTGAATGTTGGTTTGATATATGGTAATCATAACTGTCCTTTTGAGCTTGTAGGATATGTAGATTCATACTTTGCAGGTTGTAGAGATTCAAAAAAATCTACTACTGCCTACTATTTTACTTTGGGAAAAAGTTGCATATCCTGAAAATCTCAACTTCAACCTTTAGTTGCTCTTTCCACAACTGAATCTGAGTATGTTGCTATAACTGACTGTGTGAAGGAAGCTATTTGGTTACAATTTTTTTAAGGAAGTGAAATTGGTGAAGTGTACTTCTGTCATCTATTCAGATAATCAAAGTGCTATACACTTAAGTAAAAACTCTGTGTATCATGAGAGAACAAAGCATATTGATGTAAAATATCACTTCATTAGGGATATAATTGCAAATAATGAAGTGAAGTTAGAAAAAATCTCTTCTGAACTTAATCCTTCTGATTTGGTACTAAACTAATGTGTAACTGTAAACTCAAACTTTGTTTGGATTTGTTGTGTATTGGTTGAGTGATGTGCAGGTACTTCAGGCTATGAAGATTTGAAATGTGCCTCCTCTATCACTGCTGCTGGAGATGATGTTCTTGTAGCTGATCCATGATGATATACACTTCAAGGTTGAGATGTAGGAATATGTGAAGTGTTTGAGCTGACGTGGAAGTTTGACCAAGTCAATATCCTACGTGGAAGTCTTAGCCAGATGGTCTGTCTATACACTCAGCTATACGGTGTCGTTTGATTAAGTAAAACTCTGAGCATTTGTGGAGTGTTGATCTTATATCAAATGGATGGTTGAGGTTTAACCAATAGATTTCTCATCTAAAAGACCTCGTCTCTTCACAACTCGTTCATTCTTTCCTTCGCTCTTTTCAGAATATCTCGCTCGCCTATTTTACGAGTCAAACTAGGGTTTGCTCTACGTTTTGTATTCAAAGCTTAAATCCTCCGTAATAGTTAGTGTAATCTTGTTATTTTCTTGATACTCGCAGATTCAAGGTTAGATATTCAGCGTAGTTGAGTATTGGTTAGATTTGCCGGTTCTACACTTAGGGTTGATTGAATATTGGTGATTTTCTGTAATGGTGATGATTGTAATCGGCGATAACAGTGGTGATAGTGGAATGACGCTCTCATATCCGAGTCTAACGTGGATGTAGACTATTTTTTGTCAAACCACGATATATCATGTGTTCTTTATTCTTTAATTTATTTAGTTAAACTTTGTTGAAACTCAATCTTGAAACTCGACTATTTTACAACAAACTTAAATGAAAAAAAATAGTAAATTTCTTCAAAATATATAATCTGTTTTTGAAAATTCCTATCCAATGTTTGATAGGAAAATTAGTATTATAAATCTACTTATTAATATGGAAAATCTTGGAGAATGTTTTCAAAATCTTCTCCATGATCCATGAAATGCTAATTTTTTAGTTATATATAGTCCAAGCACAAGATGCTGAGCTTCAGAAATCTCTCATTAGATTTGGCAAAAATTCTATCATATATGAATATAAACCTCTCAAGTTTCAATGAATACTTTTTGAGCAAGATGGAGCACTTAGGACTGTTTCGAGAAAATTAGTCCAAAATTTAACAACTTTATCTAAGTGCTCAGTGGAACAAAATTCTCCACATGAATATTCGATACGGTGAAATAGATCTTCATGAATATCTGGACCTGGATACTCAAAATCTATGTTTTGAATAAGAGGTTGCCTATGTCAAGCACCAATACATACCACCACATCATCCTTTTCTCTTTTTTTCACTTATATCCTTTATTTCAGCGAATAACGATGCATAAATAGAAAATCAATTAGGACAAATCTAAATTCAACCAATAATGTAAAAAGTCCTTGGAGTCGCCTAGGGTGTGATAAATAAAGGTCAAGAAAACTACGCACTCTCACCCTAGACAGGCACAGTACTGCAAGTATTACAGGACGTATGCAAGTTTTAGTTGATAAGTTGAGTTCGTTCTCAGGGACTTAAGTGTGTTAATCAAGTGGGTAGAAATAACGAGTAAAAGTAAATAATTAAAAACAGAAAATAAAAGAGATATAAAATTCGAAATTCGAAATTAACTAAGAAAATAAAGACAATAAAATAAAATACGAAGAATATGAGATGAGAGATATAGCTTAGGTTTTGCTAGTATGCACTAATCCTTCTAATTCTGTCTATTAGATCTAGTTAATAAGGGAGAATATTAGCTCTTATATACTTAGTCAGGATTCTAAATTCCCATACCTTAGACCTTGAGAGCAACTAAGGGGGCTACGGCACAACCAAGACGTGGTTTCAAATAGGGTTATCAAGCGCTACCAAAGCCCTAAGCAAACACTTCAATCAATTGGTGATATGGTGATTAAAACAAACCCTAATGACTATCTAGTTAGAAACATGTTTTGTCAGAACTAATATCGACACTAGACGTTATGTGGTGTTTCAATAATTAGACACCCAGCTAAGGTGATCATCTAATTACTATTAAGGTAATCCTAAACGTTGCGCACTGCAAGGAAAACAGTCATTAAATTAAAACACATAAACAAATATAAGAGTAAGCAGCTAATATCACTTTAAAACATATAATTCCCAAAGAAACTTAGATAGAAGAATTAGAATTCATAGATTATACATGATGCAAAACCCAAGCTATGGGGAGTTTAGTTCATACCTGATGTAAATAAACTAAAAGAAATTACAAAAGACATCATCTTGCTCTCTACAATAAACTGGAAGAATAAAACCTGAAGAACTAATTACTATGAGGCAAGGATTGCTAGGGTGTTTTTACAAGTGATATAAGGGTGTATTTATAGGTGTTTAGAAGACCTAATTCGTTTTCTTGAGGGAGAAGTAAAGTAGTTGACTCCAAGCCCAACTCAAATTCGTATGGAAATAAAGATAAATTCTGCTGACTTGTTTTGAGCATATCTTCTTCGTTATTGGTCGGTTTTTGCTCCATAATATACCAAAAGAATCCTCAGCGAATTATCTACGTCCCTATGAAAGGATTTTACCAAAATCGGCTTCTTTGTTGGAGTTATCACCACTTCTTTAGGCGTTGCTGTAGAAATTCAGATTTAGGCAGCTTTTCCTTTTCCATATTTTTAGCTTTTGTTTCCTTATCTCCAATTACCATGCTAATCTCTTTCCATATGTTGTAGTCTTTGACTTGGACTCTAATTAATCTCCATAATTATCTTTAAAGCTTCACACTAAATAAAAAATTAAATCCAATATGCTCTAAAAATATTATTTTACTAAATTAAGACTCAAAATAGGAAAGTGCACTATTTCTCAAGAAAATCGACTATTATGACTTCTAAATCACTAAAAATGATGTCTTATCCTAACATAAATCTATCACAAATGAGGAGACATCAAGACCCCCAACTCAAAGTTGTATCGTCCCGATACAATAAAGATAAAAACATTGGGAAGTCTATAAATACACACTTATAAAATTCTCAATACAATGGGAAAAACATAGCAGAATATATAGAATAATCCTAAAGCACATAACTCTGAAAATTTCATGCAATAATATTCATAAACTACATACCTGTACACTTCTCATATCCACAGTCAACACGGCTTGAATTCAAGATCAAATTAGTTTCGCAATGTAAGAAGGATTGGGACTTTACTCAGTTCCCCAAGGAAGCTATAGATTGTTCATCAAACCTCACTAGTATTCAAAGATCCACTCAACTACTCTCTAATGGCTCAATCACTTCTTAATTACATAGCAAAGAATCACAAGGTCTTTAAGGTTGTATTTTAGGCTTAGGGACGGTATGATAGTATATTTGGTTAATTTAGAGTGAGCTTTTGGCTCTCTCCTCACTAGCCATCAACGAATCTCCCTAGAGCTTGAGTTACTCTCATAAAACGTTTCTCACTCAACCCAATGAATTCCTTGATGCACAATTTAGCATCCCCAATAACCCAATTAAAGCTTAAGATGTCCATATAAAAATTCCACTTTGCCGGTCCGAATATATATATTTTCTTTATTTTCAAGTCAATTTTTCTATAGCTATGACTCTCTTTTATGTTGAGATATCATGCTATTTTCTCATATATATATTTTTCTTTTAATGCCCTTGTTGGCAAATTTAGCTCGTAGCTTCTTTTTCATTCACTATTACCCCGACAAAGGGTTACAATATAATCTGTGAATCATCATCACTATAAAGCACAAAGCATAATTAATAAGCTCAAAAATCCCAACCCAATAACAATTCCCATAATGGTGGACCCACCACCCCAAACTCAAGCTCTAAGACAACTGTCTATGCATCGTGATTCGAGTGCGGGTCATATGGAAAAGTCCTATAATCTAAAGGGATATGGCTTATAATGTGTTTCAATAAAAAGCTTTAGAAAGGCTAGAAGGGGCTGAGAAGGATATAGCATATAAAATCAAAAATCACAAGGTGAGAAGGTATAAAAAGGCTTCAAAGGCTTCAAATATGAAAGAACCGCCTTAATCACTTTCTACACTATGTAATTTCGTTATTTTCTTACCTTTATCACTTTCATCAAATGGTTTTGTCAACTAGCTCGGATCTCACTGCCTACACACTTCTCAAGGTTCCCTGAGATCGAACATACTTTCTATCGCATTGCTCACTAATCTTTTCTTTACTATCAACGTGTGTTTTCCTGCAAATACTCAAAGCATACAAATAACATAGCTCATAAACATATTACTTACTATCATCCATTCACTGAGTTTATGCTTTCAAGCTATTAAACACACTCTACATCTAATTCCCATGTATCAAAAATTTTAATTTCTACCTAAAAACAGAAAAAATGGAGATGAGAGACAACGAATCCCCACACCCCCAACTAAAAAATGAGCCGTGTCCCCATGACTCGAAAAAGACTCGAAACAGAAATTAAAATTAGCAGATAAACATATTTACAGAAATGGTAAGGAAGAAAGAGAACATACTCTCGAGGCTTATTGCCTCGCATAATTGATATCCAAGGTTGGATTTGCTTGACCTTTCGTTAATTGCTCAAGGAGTTTCATGATGTGCACTTGATTACCGTTGATTTGTGCCACATCATTGACTAAAGAAGTTTGAGCTGCTTCGAATTTCGTTAAACGCTCCTCCATCTTCTCTTGCCAACTTTGCTCCTTTTCTTCTTTCGAGACTTGCGTAGAACCCGCTCTTCGAAAGATATCCTTGATCCAAGCATTATCAATATAACTCCCTTTAAACTCGAGTTTCTCTTCTTCACCCAACGTAACATTCGATTTTCACACAAGACACGTGATCATAGTAGGAAATTTAACATTATAAACTGATTTAGGAGAGACCGAGAATCGTATCACCTCCTCATAGATCAACTGTGTCACATCTACTTCTTCCCCTCTCAAAATACAGTCCAACAGTAGAGCGTTCTTCATAGTCACATCCAAAGTTCGTGTGTTTCCAAAAACATTAGGAATAAGGAAATTGTGCCAAATTCTCGCATCCGTTCAAAGATATTTGTAAGGCCAAGATGCCTTCAATTTTCCCTTATGTTATTGCACTTTCTCCTTGTCTAAAACATGCTCAAAAAGTAATTCATCATCAAAGATTTTTCGTTTAGCAACCGCTTCTTCAAATTTGCAACAACCTTTCAATTTCTTAAACTTGAAGTGGTTTCTAATCTCCTCAACTGTGAAAGGAACTAGCTTTCCTCTAATCGGAACACAACCTTTGCTATCTCGGCTATAGAGGCCTATTCTAAAACTAACTCATGACATAATTCAGAACGTCTTACCATGAACGTAGACCAACCCAATTTCGCACCAAGCTCTAAGAATCTCTTTTACTCTCCTGTACCAACTTCTTCCTTGAATACTTTCTCATAAGCAAAGGGTAGTTCTTTCAATTGTTTCTCTGCAGAAGCCTTCAGGTCCCTTGAAACTTCCTCTTTCTCCTTGGGTGTAGGACCTTGTGGAATTTGTGTTTTCTCCTTTGCATAAAAGTAAAGCTTTTTACCATTACAATCACACAAGGTTATACCTCCATCTTTAACATCGTCTTTACCCTTTGATTTAGAACTAGAACCTTTGTTATTTGATTTCTTCTTGATTGGATCCAATACCTTGCTCTTCTTCACCTCCCTCTTGTTAGCTAAAACTGTTGTTCTATTAGTCATCCTCAATTAACCCCCAACTCAAAGCTTTAGCAACCCTTGAAATTTGAACTTGTGAATTTTTGGTTGAACAAGCTTGATTTGGCCTAGGATAGGTGAATTGATGATGAATCTCTATGTGGGTGAGGTGGATTCTTGATGGATTGGCTTGAATTTAAGAAATTGTAGGATGAATTTTGAAAATTTTGAGCTCTTGATTCTTCAATTGGATGGATTTGGTGAGGATTGAATGCTTGAATCTCCTTTGTAATGAGGTGGGGAGAAGATTTGATGTGTTTTTCTTGATGATTGGGTAGTGTTTTGATTATTGGTGAAGGTTTTTATGAGCTTTAATGGAGTTGGGAGAGTTTTGGAGAAGAGAAATAGGCTTAAGGTTTATGAAATTCGGACTAATGAGCATTATACCTCTTTATAACCTTGAATCCCGTAACTTTCTCTCTCTGGCAGCGCCGTGCGGACCATGGGCGCGGTACATGGGTGCACCGCAACTTCTGTTGCTCCAAAATTTTTGCCTCGGCAAAATACGCGTGGTACCTACCCCGTGGCATGGGCTTTTGGGCGCACGGACCATGGGCGTGGTACAGGGGTACACCGCATGGGTGCACCGCAGCTTCTTTAGCTTCCTTCGGCAAAATACCCGTTATAGCACCCCGTGGCACGTGTTTTAGGCACGCGGTGTAGGGGTGCGGTGCAGGGGGGTATACCGCACGGGTCTTTTTTTCGTCTCGGTATAAAACCCGTGGCTCCTACCCGTGGTACGGGTTTTTGTTCTCTGCGGTACACCGCGACTGAGGTGCGCTATACCGCACCGATGGTGTATCCCTTCCGATTTTTTTTTTCTTCCCTAACTCGATTTCTCCAATACCTAAGCATCAAAAACACTAATACCTTTCTCAAATATGCATTATCAACTAAAAACAACTAAACTAAACATAAACTTAAAACCGTAAAAGACATAAAAACTTAAAAAAATTGCGGGTTGTCTCCCGTACAACACTTTTATTTAACGTCTTTCAAAGTTAGACGTGTTACCTCTATCAAGATTCGCGAATATAGCCTCCCCAACAACGATTTAGGATATAAACGTTAACTAATCTGCGCTTGATCCCCGTTTTGGGTCGAATTTCTATCACCTTGGCTGAAACAACCTTAGTGACAATGAATGGTCCCATCCACGAGTCTTTGAAGCTTCGTGGCCTATTCTCGCGTTTGTGAGATTTCCATAGAACTTCATGGACAACCCCAAACTCAGTGTTTGGCTCAGTATCCACAGGTTTTAAGTGGATCTTCTCAGTAGGGAATTTGTGATGTGAAAGGCTGTGGATGACAGGAACGGTGGGATCTAACTTCCTTGGTTTCTTACCCAAGACATAGAAGGTCTCGGATACATTCTTTGCATGAAGGGTAATGGTCCCTTCTTGGAAGTTGATTACACTTTGACTTGTGGCCATGAAAGGCCGTCCAAGTATGATTGGAATCTTCTTATCTGCATCAAACTCAAGTATAACAAAGTCAGTGGGGATGGCGATACTACCTGCACGGACTAAGACGTCCTCCACTGTTCCCCATGTCCTTTTAACTGAGTTGTCAGTGAACTGCAACTTCACTGGAGTTTTCTCTGATTTCTGAAGTCCAAGTCTCTCGATCATGGACTTAGGCATAAGATTCACACCAGAACCCGCATCGTACATAGCTTTCACCTTGAGCATACCATTAATTTGAATAGGAAGGTTGAAACTTCCCGGATCTTTAATCTTTGTTGGTAGCTCTCGTTCACTTCTTCTTGAAACCCTCAGGTTCTCTCTTGGGATCTCTACACCCGCCTCCTTCTCATGAATAACTTGCGTAAAAACTTGTTGCGGTGTAAGTACTTTCTTTGCAATCTCAAGCATTTGGGCGTTGATATTTCCAGGTTTGTAGTCCTCTACAAATGTCTTGAGTACAGTGTCATCCTTAGGATTTGTATTAGGAATAGTTGGTGACACAAGTTGAACAACAGGTGGCGATTTCACCTTCTCTTCTTCTTTCTCTTCTTGCACAGCAGGTGCAATTTCATCTTCAACTTTCGATTCCTCCTCTGAGGCTTCTTTCTCTTTCTCTCTAGCCAGCTCAGCTTGATAATCCATAACCGATCGTATTTCCTCTTGCATCTTCTTCAAAAGTTGTATAAACTCGGCTTTTTCTTGATCGTCCTCCACATAAACCTCAGAACAGTCAGATTCCACGGGGCTAGACTTGGTTGGTTCTTCTTCGGTACTCGGAACTTCCACGACACTAACGGCAACATGTGGTACTTCCTTATGTTCTTCTTCAATTTCAAGGCAAATAGCTTTGCAAGTTTCGAACCCAACATTGTTTTCACCTCCTTCGATTGCCTTCACTTCCTTCTGTTCCATTAAATTTGTTAAAACTTTGTTTAACTGTTCTACTTGAGTACCTAAAATCTGAAGTGCGGCATCTTGTCCTCGGACTTTCTCTTTCTGAGCGTTCATACTCGTGGTCAAACGGTGCAAGGCTTGTATTATCTGTTGATTGTCCATAGATCCTTCTTGAGGATATTGAGGTAAAGCTTTCTGATCTAATGAATCAGTATAGGCATCTTGAACAGGTTGTTGAGGGGGAGCAGGTCTATTTTGATATTGATTTTGGTACTGACCTCTCGATTGGAAAGAGTTGTTCTGGGGGCGCGGTTGATAATGACCAGGATTAGCGGCCCCTTGTGGATTTGAATACTGCATACCCGGATGGTTTCGGTTACCCAATTGATAACCTCCACGGTTGGATATAAAGTAAACAGATTGTGGATTTGATTCGCACTCTTCCCATGTATGATTATTAACCCCACATTGTTGACAACCTTGTGCTTCTTGTACTGCGTTTGCAGTGGCTAAATTCTTTTGCATCTCTAACTTCAGCTCTTTGATTTGATTTTCTAACGCGGATATTTGAGCTGAGCTCGCAGTTTCTGCATCTAAACGAAGCGTTCCTCGGGTCTTTGCTACAGAAGCTCGCGTTGAAGGCCAACTTCTTTCTTGTTCCATAATATTTTCTAAAACCTCGGAAGCTTCATTATGATTCATGGACACAAAATTACCCTTTCCAATGTTATCCACCTTCTCTCTACCTTTATCATTAAGACCTTCATAGAATATAGCAAGTTGTAGAGTAGGGGTATAACCATGGAACGGACATCTAGCTAATTTATGTTGAAACCTTGTCCATGATTCTCCTACTGTTTCTCCATCTTCTTGACAAAATATTGCAAGCTCGGTTTGATCTTTGAGTCTCATGCTCTTCGGATAAAAGCGGTTAAAGAATGCGGCTTGAAGTTCTGCCCAAGAATTAATTGTTCCATGTGGTTGTCTTTCTAGCCAATCGCTAGCTCTACCGGTCAAGAAGAACGAAAACATATGACAATACAGTTGCTCGCGTGTAATGCCAGGAGTAATATAGGCATCAGAAATTTGCATGAACTTCTGAATTGATCTTACTGGATCATGAATTGCTGTACCACTGTAGAGTCCAAAACTTAGAAATTGACTAAGCAAACCCGGATCGGGTCTAAATTTGATATTCTGGATCTCTAGAGGGCGGTAACCGATTGGTTGAACATGAAACGGCACATGGAGACCAGGGAGGTCTTGATGTACTCGATTCTGTTGATTAACGTTATTCTGCCCATTACCTCTTCCTAGTTGTTGTTGTACACCAGGTGGAAGGAATGCTGGAGGTCCTCCTGGTGCATAATATTGTACTCCTTCGGGTGGATCTAACTGCTCTTGCATGCCTGCCATAGCTCTTCTCAAGGCTCTTTCTTCACGAACACGTTTGTTATAAACTCTGAAGCTCCTCTTAGGCTCCGGTAAAGGAGGCCAAGAATTAAACACTGTGACACCTGAAAAAGACTAAAGCAAACCACAAGCGTAAATCCGGAAAAATAAAAACTAAAAACTGAAAAATAAAACTAATTAAAAACTACTACTCGAAATAGATAACCTACAAGCTAACGAGACACAAGTCCCCGGCAGCGGCGCCGAAAACTTGGTGTCGCCTAGGGTGTGATAAATAAAGGTCAAGAAAACTACGCACTCTCACCCTAGACAGGCACAGTACTGCAAGTATTACAGGACGTATGCAAGTTTCAGTTGATAAGTTGAGTTCGTTCTCAGGGACTTAAGTGTGTTAATCAAGTGGGTAGAAATAACGAGTAAAAGTAAATAATTAAAAACAGAAAATAAAAGAGATATAAAATTCTAAATTCTAAATTAACTAAGAAAATAAAGACAATAAAATAAAATACGAAGAATATGAGATGAGAGATATAGCTTAGGTTTTGCTAGTATGCACTAATCCTTCTAATTCCTTCTATTAGATCTAGTTAATAAGGGAGAATATTAGCTCTTATATACTTAGTCAGGATTCTAAATTCCCATACCTTAGACCTTGAGAGCGGCTAAGGGGGCTACGGCACAACCAAAACGTGGTTTTAAATAGGGTTATCAAGCTCTACCAAGGCCCTAAGCAAACACTTCAATCAATTGGTGATATGGTGATTAAAACAAACCCTAATGACTATCTAGTTAGAAACATGTTTTGCAGAACTAATATCGACACTAGACGTTATGTAATGTTTCAATAATTAGACACCCAGCTAAGGTGATCATCTAATTACTATTAAGGTAATCCTAAACGTTGCGCACCGCAAGGAAAACAGTCATTAAATTAAAACACATAAACAAATATAAGAGTAAGCAGCTAATATCACTTTAAAACATATAATTCCCAAAGAAAATTAGATAGAAGAATTAGAATTCATAGATTATACATGATGCAAAACCCAAGCTATGGGGAGTTTAGTTCATACCTGATGGAAATAAACTAAAAGAAATTACAAAAGACATCATCTTGCTCTCTACAATAAACTGGAAGAATAAAACCTTAAGAACTAATTACTATGAGGCAAGGATTGCTAGGGTGTTTTTACAAGTGATATAAGGGTGTATTTATAGGTGTTTAGAAGACCTAATTTGTTTTCTTGAGGGAGAAGTAAAGTAGTTGACTCCAAGCCCAACTCAAATTCGTATGGAAATAAAGATAAATTTTGCTGACTTGTTTTGAGCATATCTTCTTCGTTATTGGTCGGTTTTTGCTCCATAATATACCAAAAGAACCCTCAACGAATTATCTACGTCCCTATGAAAGGATTTTACCAAAATCGGCTTCTTTGTTGGAGTTATCACCACTTATTTAGGCGTTGCTGTAGAAATTCAGATTTAGGCAGCTTTTCCTTTTCCATATTTTTAGCTTTTGTTTCCTTATCTCCAATTACCATGCTAATCTCTTTCCATATGTTGTAGTCTTTGACTTGGACTCTAATTAATCTCCATAATTATCTTTAAAGCTTCACACTAAATAAAAAATTAAGTCCAATATGCTCTAAAAATATTATTTTACTAAATCAAGACTCAAAATAGGAAAGTGCACTATTTCTCAAGAAAATCAACTATTATGACTTCTAAATCACTAAAAATGATGTCTCATCCTAACATAAATCTATCACAAATGAGGAGACATCAGTCCTACATCATTATATTATCGAACGATGTCAAAACTATTTTTAGCAAAAGAAAATGGTTAATTTCTCATTGGTCCCTAAGTTATGTAAATAGCCAAATATAAATACCTGTGTTAATTTTTATCCATTGATGTCGCAATTCTACTCATCAGGAACCTATATGCCATTTTTGTAATCAAAAAGCAATATTTGCTACTCTACGGAACACATGACATAAGGGACAATGCTGCAATTTACCCAAAAAGTTTTATACTATATAGAGGAATTGAGTGCATAATGGACTGTTGGATTAATGCTATACCTTTTTGTATAGGCTATAATCCGTTTATGATATTTAGGAGAAGCGGAAGAGACTTGGATTAATATGGAGGATTAACCAAGACCCTTCCCATTCCCTTTGGAAGTGGAAAAGTCATTTTTTGTGAAGGATTTTGTCCCACATAGGAGGTGAGTAAAATAATTTTACTGTATAAATGGACTCACCCATGTATTCCTATCAAAATGAATAAACACTATGCAAGCCAAGAAGGGAAAGCAAAGCCCCACACGCGCGCACCACCACCCCGCCCGGCCCGGCGAGGGCGTGGTCGTGGGGGAGTTTGGGGGTTTAGGGGTTTGGGGAGTCAAAAAATGAAATGAGTTTTCTTTTCAAGCTCTTATAGTGTCGCTGGCAATCAATCAGAAGACAAACGTAAGACATGACTCCACCAATCACGCGCCTGTTAAGAAGATTATTCCATCAGCTGGTCAACTCGTCAGGTCAAGTCAACTAGTTGTTACACAAATATTCAAAACGTGTGGAATAAGAGAATCAATTAGAAAACCGTCAATCGTCAATCAATCACTGGAGGGAATCACGGAATTGATTGATCCGTTACTGGTGACAAAGGTTTTCAAACCCACCTCTCCCCTATATAAAGACCTCATTCTCCACCAGTATTCACTACGAAACTACAAAGAAAAAAGCATAAAATATTTCTCTCTATATTTCTTTCTGTTAGAGATACCGGTACTACGCCGGAATATCTTTTTAACACCGAGATTAATCTCCTATTTCCGTGTAAGTTTTGCTTTTTGATTTTCCGTGTAAAAGTTTGTAAGTTTCGTTGTACTTCAATTTCCGTGTAATAGTTAGTTTACTCGTTAATTGATTTTACGTTTATTCCGGTTTGTTTCTTCTCAAATCTTTTTCTAAAACAGTGATATTTTTCACTACAATTTAAAAAGATATTCAGTTGTTTTTCTTTAATCACCGTTTTACCTTATGGCTTTTCCAATCTCGGCAGTTGCTTCATCATTGAATGAAAAGGCCTTTCCCGACGTGAATAAGTTGGAGCCTCTTAATGGTTCCAACTACAAGCGTTGGGCACAAAAGATCCTTATCTGTCTTGAACAGTACGAACTGGACTTTGTTTTATATGAAGATCCTCCACTTTTAGTGGACAATGGAGTTCCCACTGAAGAAGAACAGACTAGGCATCTTTCTCTGGAAGCCAAGTTTAAACGAGCTAATACCATGGCTCAAGGATGGATGTTAAACAATGTGTTGAACCTCATCTTTGATCTTCTTGCCAAAGAAAAATCGGCAAAGATCATATGGGAGACACTTGAGAAAAAATATGGGGCCGAGGATTCTGGTAAGAGGAAATATGTCACTGGGACTTGGTACAACTTTCGTCTCACCGATCAGAAATCCATGACCGAACAACTCCATGTCTATGAAAACCTTTGCGCAGACGTGATTGCTGAAGGTATGAAAATGTGTGAGGTGTTCCAAGCCAATATCATGTTAGAGAAGTTCCCACCTTCCTAGAGCGAATACCGTAATCACCTGAAGCACAAGAAGAAGGAAATGACACTACAAGAGTTGATTAGCCACATACAAGTCGAGGAGGCAAATCGACTCAAATATAGGTCTATTCCTTTCCCTTCTCAATCATCAAAAGCTAATCTTGTCGAAAGTTCTGGTCAAGGTAACAAAGACAGGTTCAAAGGGAAGGGTAAACAACAAGTCCACAACAAATCCAAATATGGGGGCAACAAGAACCGCGGCAACTCCAAAGGTGGTGGGTTCAAAACCTCTGGTAAGATTCAGAAACCCAAAGGAGTCTGTTATTGTTGTGGGAAGGAAGGACATAGAGCTTTCGAGTGCAACCTTAGAGCTAGTTAAGGTCCCAAACCTGCCGCAAATCTAGTCGAGACCGAAGAGGCTATTGCTGCAGTGATGTGATGTCTCCCTATTTGTTCTAATTATTAGCCCATTGGAGACATCCTTTTAGGTGAATAAATGACTTATTTGATAGACTTTTAGGCTTATTTGATCATATTGCACTTTCTCCCCTTGGAAATTAACTATTTGCAGATTTTGAGCTTTTGTGCGTAAATTTGACTATTTTTAATGCAAAGTTAATTGGTTCTTGAATCTCATGAAAGACCAATCCAAGGAGAAGAAGTGAGAATAAAGTCTTAGTGTATTTTAGAGTGTTAGGAAATGATTTTTACTCGAGTTTCTATTTTTAGAGTGCACTTTCCTATTTCGATTTCTTGATTTATCGATTTATTCTTTTTAAGCATATGCGGTTTAATTATTTATTTAATATGAAGCTTTAAAAGATAAATGGTAATTACTTAGAGACCAAGTCAAGATAAAGATGAAAGGAAAGAAGATTTACATGGAAATAAGAAGATTTAGGAAAAATTTATTCAAAGAAGGAAAAGATAAAGCTGCCTTGTGAATCTGAAATTCCACCCACGTTTTAAAGATTAAATCATAACTAAAGATTGGAATAGATTCTGGACGAATGGTCTGCACCAATAGAATGCTCTTTCCAAGACAAGCAGTTTCATATATTGGAACTTCTCAAACGGATAAGTATTGAAAAAGATATGACCAAATCAAATCAGCAGTAGAATCTTACCTTTCCCAGAATTTAGGGCTACGAATTTAAGAGTTCTTGCCTTGTCTTCCACTCCAAGTAATTCGACCTAGGGCTTGCTAACACCTATAAATACAAACCCTTAGACCTCATAATTAAGTACCTCTCATATTTTACTCAATTCATACATCCTTAGAGAGAGAGTCAACCACTTCAGAGCAAGAAGGCAAAGGAGAAGCTAGTGCTGGAGGAATCCTGTACTTCCATCAACAGTCATCTAATCCTTAGGTTATATATTTCTTTTCTGTAATTGAATATGATGTCTTTCTATTTAATTTCAGTCTTTAAATTTATCATGAGCTAAACTTTCAAGTACTTGAGAATCGCAATAAAGGGATGAACCCTAATTAATTTAATCTTTGTTTTGAATTTGGGATTGTATGATTTAAATTGAATTAGGTCTTAGATATTGGATATTACTTTGTTCTTAATCACTATTTCTTTTCCGTACAACTAGAAATAGATTTTAGTATTTGGGCTATTCACTTTAGTGGCGAAGTGATCATCCGACAGGGGGGGTTTGAATACAGATCTAGGTAATACCCGTGTAATGTCCGTTATTGACCGACAGGCTTAACTAGTTACATAGCCAAAGAGGTAAAATCGTATCATCCGAAGAGGCATATTCGACCATACAGGTGTTTATGATACTTTAGGATAGTTCTTAGGTCCACCCGGCAGGGGGCTAGGAGATATTAGAGTCCCGACTAGTATACTAATACCAATTCTACCCTTAAACATAGCATAAATTATATTAGTTAGGAGGATTCTTTGCGAGACTCAAGTATATCTCATCTTTGAAGTTAGTCCTTTTACTTTATTATTTCTTTTCTGTAATTTATTTTATTGCATATTTAGTTTTAAGAAAACCAAACAAAAATCATCTTATTTTACTTTTCTGTAAACAATTATTCTTACTATCTTATTAATACTGGAGTTGAACCTAATCCGTCCCTGAGAACGAACTCGATTTATCGAATATTACTTGGACAACCGTACACTTGCGGTAATTGTGGTTCCTTCATTTTCGTACTAAATTTTATAACACCCTAGGACCCACCATGATGGTTGAGGTAAACCTAATTGAGAACAAAACCGAGTGGATTCTTGACAATGGAGCTTCTCGTCATTTATGCTCAACGAGATCTATGTTCAAGAAATTCGAAGAAGCAGCAAATGGTGAATTTGTCTATATGGGTGACTCCTCAACCGCCATGGTCTTCGGTAAAGGACAGGTTTCTCTAAAACTCACTTCTGGTAAAATCATAGAGTTGAATGATGTTCTCTTCGTCCCCTGTCTCCGTAGGAACCTAGTTTCCGGAGCTCTTCTTAATAAAGTAGGCCTTAAACTTGTATTTGAAGGGGGGGAAATGGTTATACCAAAAATGATGAGTTTGTGGGGAAAGGGTACATGAATGGTGGTTTATTTGTTTTAAATATTGTACCAATGAATGAGAATGCCTCTGATTTTGCTTATGTCGTTGAATCTCTCGACACTTGGCATTATAGACTAGGCCACCTTAATATCTCTTCTATTAAAAGGCTTAAAGAACTTGGACTAATACCCCTCAATAAAATAGATGACTTTTCCAAATGTCAAATATGTGTAGAGTCCAAACTTGGGAAGAAACCTTTTAAGCCTGTGACCACGAGAAAGACTAAACTACTAGAATTAGTGCATTCTGACTTAGCTGATTTTAAAAACTCCGCTAGTAGAGGAGGAAAACTTTACTATATAAACTTTGTAGATGACTACTCTAGGTTCACTAAAGTGTATCTCCTTAAATCTAAAGACGAGGCGGAAAACGCGTTTTTAAAATACAAAGCCGAATTAGAAAATCAACTAGACTGTACAATCAAAAGATTTAGGTCAGATAGAGGAGGCGAATATAGTTCTAATTCACTTAAAGAGTTTTGTGAAACAAATGAAATAATCCACGAACTTAGTGCCCCCTATACACTCCAACAAAATGGCATAGCCAAGAGGAAAAATAGATCCCTCAAAGAGACTATGAATGCTATGTTAATAAGTTCAGGTTTACCAACGAACATGTGGGGGGAAGCTGTTTTGTCAGCCTGTTATGTCCTTAATAGGGTACCCCATAAATCCCTAGATAAGACCCCTATGATATGTGGAAAGGCTTTCCACCTAACCTGAAATTTTTAAAAGTGTGGGGGTGTCTGGCCATAGTCAAACTACCTGATTTTAAAACAGTAATTATTGGACCCAAAATAATAGACTTTGTATTCATAGGGTATGCTCAGAATAGTGCAGCCTATAGATTCCTATTATTAGTTGATAACTCTGTTTTTGAATCTAGAGATGCTGAATTCTTTGAAAACATTTTCCCTTTGAAAACTGTGAATACTGTTGATGCTTCTTTGTCTTCTAGTAACTTATCTGATAATGTTAATGTACCTCTGTGTGATAGTTCCTCTGGCCCCTCTACCTTCTATGTACCTAGAAGTATTCCTGAGGAAGAACTTAGGAGGAGTAAGAGAAGTAGGACCGAGTCCAGCTTCGGACCCGATTTTATCACAACCTTCTTGACCGAAGGTCTTCACATTGACCTGATAAGTGAACAGGTTATCACCTGTCTCCTCATGGAGGAAGACCCTAAAACTAATGCCGATGCTTTGAGATCGGTAGATGCTAGTTTTTGGAAAGAAGCTATTAATAGTGAACTTGAGTCTATTAGAAGTAATCATACGTGATAATTGACTGACTTACCTAAAGGCAGCAAACCCATCAATAGCAAATGGATTTTTAAGAAAAAATTGAGATCGGATGGCTCAATAGAAAAATTCAAAGCTAGGCTTGTTATTAAGGGTTTCACCCAAAAGAAAGGCATTGATTACTTAGACACTTACTCCCCTGTGACCAAAATCGCCACCATTAGGACCCTCATCGCTCTATCGGTCATTCACAAACTGGTCATACATCAAATGGATGTTAAGACTGCGTTTTTGAATGGGGACCTACATGTAGAGATCTATATGGCCCAGCCTGAAGGGTGTGTGGTTCCTGTTCAATGGGATAAAGTGTGCAAGCTAAAAAAGTCTTTGTATTGCTTAAAACAGGCACCCAAAAAATGGTATGAAAAAATCGATAGTACCCTCATTTCAGATGGGTTTGTGGTCAACACTTTTGACTCGTGTGTTTACTCCAAAGTAACAGGATCAGAGTGTACCATCATTTGCCTATATGTAGATGACATGCTCATCTTCGGCACTTCCCTTCATACCATAAATGAGACCAAACGCTTCTTGTCTTCTAAGTTTGACATGAAAGACATGGGAGCAGTAATGGTATTTCCCTGAATCAGTCTCATTACGTAGAAAGGATGTTGAAGAAATTCGACTCCTTTGAGGTGACACCTGTAAATACTCCTTATGATTCTAGTATTCATTTATCTAAAAATTCTGGGGATGCTGTATCCAAAAATGAATATGCCAAAATCATAGGTAGTGTGATGTTCTTAATGAACTACATTCTGGGGTAAAAATCATTAGGAGCAGTAATGGTATTTCCCTGGATCAGTCTCATTACGTAGAAAGGATGTTGAAGAAATTTGACTCCTTTGAGGTGACACCTGTAAATATTCCTTATGATTCTAATATTCATTTGTCTAAAAATTCCGGAGATGATGTATCCCAAAATGAATATGCCAAAATCATAGGTAGTGTGATGTTCTTAATGAACTACACTCGACCCGATATTGCCTACGCCGTTAGTAGACTTAGTCGCTATACTCATAACCCGAGTAATGACCACTAGGTTGCACTTCGTCGTCTTCTAAAGTACTTGCGAGGTACTATGGATCTAGGCCTGCATTACAGCTCATTGCCCTGCAGTTCTTGAGGGATTTTGTGATGCAAACTGGATCTCTGACAATGACCAGTGGTTATGTTTTCTCCTTAGGAGGAGGTGCTGTATTGTGGAAGTCCTCTAAACAGACTTGTATAGCACGCTCCACCATGGAGTCTGAGTTTATAGCACTAGAAATGGCTGGACAAGAAGCTGAGTGGTTGAGAAGTCTCTTATCAGATGTGCCACTTTGGGAAGGTAAGGCCACCCCTGTGTGTATCCATTGTGATTCACAAGCAGCCATTGCAGTCGCCCATCAAAGTGCCTACAATGGAAAGAAGAGACATATACGCATCAGACATGGTTCAGTAAAACAGTTACTGAAGAATGGTGTGATGGCCTTAGAGTTTGTACGATCAGAGGAAAATCTCGCTGATCCATTTACCAAAGGCCTACCCAGGAGAGCAGTCCTGGAAACGTCGAGGGGGATGGGATTGAGACCCATCAATGAGGAACATGTGACTCTTGAGTCAAAGTGATCTCCCTCCATCCCTATGTCATAAAACTAAAGTAATATGGATTCATAGCCACTTGTGGTGGTCCTTTTGAGAAGGACTTGATGAATCAGAATTCATAGCCTCTGTGGTGGTCCTTTCGAGAAGGACTTGATGAATTCAAGGGTAGTAGCAAAACCCAAACACTTATAAACAGAATGTCAAGGAGACGTCCTTGAACAGATGTAAATAAAGGTATCCACAAAGTTCATAGCCCGCAAGGGTGGTTCTTAGAGAAGGACTTGGTGAACTAAACTGAAAGGTGAGGTTCGAGGAGACCATAACTTTCAGCAGGGTAGAGTATGTGTTGTGAGGGCCTCGATCGAAAACCGTTGAAGTTCAAGAGTATGTTCACTTAACGGAATTCGGTGGTTGCCTCACTTCACTACGTGACAATTCAAATCGAAAGATATTGGCACTTAAGTAGAATTCACCCAAACGCTGAAAGTCATGGAAACCTGATCACTGTCTCTCCAAAAGACCCTGAGTGGGGGATTGTTGGATTAATGCTATACTTTTTAGTATAGGCTATAATCCGTTCATGGTCTTTAGGAGAAGCGGAAGAGACTTGGATTAATATGGAGGATTAACCAAGACTCTTCCCATTCCCTTTGGAAGTGGAAAAGTCATTTTTTGTGAAGGATTTTGTCCCACATAGGAGGTGAGTAAAATAATTTTACTGTATAAATAGACTCACCCATGTATTCCTTTCAAAATGACTAAACACTATGCAAGCCAAGAAGGGAAGGCAAAGCCCCACACGCGCGCACCACCACCACCACCACCACCCACCCGCCCGGCCCGGCACCGGCGACGGCGACGGCGTGGCCGTGGCCGTGGCCGAGTTGGGGAGTTTGGGGAGTCAAAAAATGAAAAATGAAATGAGTTTTCTTTTCAAGCTCTTATAGTGTCGCTGGCAATCAATCAGAAGACAAACGTAAGACAAGGCTCCACCAATCACACGCCCATTAAGAAGATTATTCCATCAGCTGGTCAACTCGTCAGGTCAAGTCAACTAGCTGTTACACAAGTATTCAAAATGTGTGGAATAAGAGAATCAATTAGAAAACCGTCAATCAATCACTGGAGGGAATCACAGAATTGATTGATCCGTTACTGCTGACAAAGGTTTTCAAACCCACCTCTCCCCTATATGAAGGCCTCATTCTCCACCAGTATTCACTACGAAACTACAAAGCAAAAAGCATAAAATATTTCTCTCTATATTTCTTTCTGTTAGAGATACCGGTACTACACCGGAATATTTTTGTAACACCGGGATTAATTTCCTATTTCCGTGTAAGTTTTGCTTTTTGATTTTCCGTGTAAAAGTTTGTAAGTTTCGTTGTACTTCAATTTTCTTGTAATAGTTAGTTTACTCGTTAATTGATTTTACGTTTATTCCGGTTTGTTTCTTCTCAAATCTTTTTCTAAAACGGTGATATTTTTCACTACATGGACATAAGCTTCGGTCCAGCCTAGTGGGACCATATCCTTTGACCATCGTAATCAAAGGTTTAAATAGATCAATTCTTGATTTTGTAACTATCAATAATTTCCTTAACCCTCAGGTAATTAACTTGGAGTACTTTCGATATCAACAGCTTAATAATATACTCTTTACTGCAATTTTGTTTGAATTTACACGATTAACTTCCGTTCAAATTTGAATGTATGTATATGATGGGCCCAAGTGTAAAATAAAATAACGATAATAAAAACGCACACAAACCAGAAGAACCATGAGAAACTCTTTACAAATATATGAATCATTCACAAGTAATAAATAAGTAAAAGTTCGTTCTCAAAGATTTAGGTAGTTAGTTTCAAACTAATGTTTTATAATAGTGAAAATGATTTTAGATGTTTTAATTCAAAAATAAAATAGAATATATATATTTGGTGTGAATAACTAAATTTGAATGCAAAAGATAATAGTTTAGGGTTGCAAGTACTCACCTATCTTATTGAGTCGCTATTCTAGTTATAACGGTAAAGTGAGCTAATATAAGTAGTCGGAGTTCTGTAATCCCTCTAACTCCCGTCAGGGTATCATAGGAGGAAACCTTAACACTAGTAAGGGACTTGAGTAAGGGTGTCCTACGCAATGATCGATGGCTAAATTTAACCTTTATGACTATCTAGTTAGGCAAACCCGTCACGATCTACCACACACTAGATGATTATAAATTGTTTAATCCCTTAACCCCCCGCCAGGGTGACATTATAGTTAACTTAGGTCAAAATAGAGGTGTACAAACTCTAGCAAGTTTAATTAAACCATTTATAATACATTTATAGAATAAATGCTCCACACGATTATAATGCATTCCCAAATAATATCAAATAGCAAATAATAATCAAGGGCCTAAATAAAGTGCAAACCCAAGTTATGAAATTTTTTATGCATAATAAAACTAAGGGAAAATACACCCGTGGGTACCCAACGTTTCAAAATTTGACTTTTGAGTGTTCAAAGTTTTAAAAGTGACAAATTAGTGCCAAGGTTCAACTTGTGTATTCCGTTAGTACCCACCGTTAATTTCTCCGTTAAGTGTCACGTGGCGCCTACGTGGAACTTGTGTGGCAGATTTTCTGCATGCCACGCAAGCGCCACTTAGGTGCCACTTAATGGAGAAAATGGCGGTGGGTACTAACGGGATACACAAATTGAAACCTTGGGTACTGATATGCCACTTTGAAAACCTTAGACACCCAGAAGTCAAAATTCGGATCCAGTGGGTACCCCCACCCAATTATCCCTAAAACTAAAGAATAAAAAGCTTAGAAATATGGTTAAGACAGAAATCTAAAGCTAATTACCCTAATGATAGAGACAGAGAGATTAGAATTGATGATGTGATGCTTCAACTCTATTGCTTTCTTTCTGAGTCTACTTGCTCTCTAATTATTGTAAAAGCTGCTCAATGGAATGGAAATGACATGTTTCTAAAGTCAAAATAGGCCAGGGTTAAGTGACCTAATCCACCCAAACACGTTTCTCTTACAAAGTGGACTGGTTTGACCCACATTAGGTGTAAATTTAATAATTATTTGTTACATCTTCAAATCACAAATCGCCAAAGGCATAAAAAACAATTCTCTTTCTAAATTTGGCCGACAACTCTTGTACTTTCTAAAAATGACTTCTTTAGTCTTTTACTCTTGCTTTCCTTATTTGATCTCCTTTCCTCGACTTCTTATCCATTATTTGTCATCTAGTATTATACTCATAACTAATATATCTACAGTTAACACACAAAATTACACCTAAAATGCTTTAAAAGTAACAAATCTCTAAAACAAGCCAAGAAACGAGAATGTACTAAATAATGGGGAAAATCCCCCAACTAAGCACATAATTAACCCAAAATGATGTCCCATGACTAGATTATTTTATCACAAACATAGAGATATATGTATACAATCCTAGAAATCGTACATTCAGGACAAGCTGCTTCAACAATAAAAAGTTGAGTTTAGTGTTCACAGGTGGGCCAGGTGTAGATGAAGTTTCCCCTATTTGGGTCGATCGATTAGGAATGAAAGAAAATATTATAGAGGTAATATTTACTTTATCCTTATTTTATTATTACATGTTTGAGTTGATATAATGCATAATTTCACTCCCCAGAGTAAATTCACACGTGGGACCGGGATTGATGTTTGTTGATGGCTCACCAACTACTCTAAGTGGGATCGAGAATGTCGTGTAGGATTCTTACAACCAAATATTACGAGGGATGATACTAAATTTGTGAATGGGCCAATAATTGGTGATGTTTCCATATTTGTGATATATTAATCTAGGTTTGATACATTATTTTAGATGTATTTGATTAATCGTTAAGGTATTTTCCCCATTATTAGACAATTTCTTAATTCGTGTCTTGATTTGATGATTACTTTTCGAGCACATTTGGTTTAACTTGTGTGTTAACGTGAAGCTCATAAGGTTTTATGGAATATAATTAGATGCCAAATCAATTCTAATGAGTTAAGGAAAGAAGGTACATGAGAAATCAAGAGATAAAAGGAAGCAAAGCTGAATTAGGAAAGGAAAAGCTGCCAAATAAATCTGCCAATTCTACAGTTACGTCCACAAAAGTGAAGATAACTCCAATTCGGCTGCAGTTTTGGATGATCCTTAAAAGGGTTAGATAGATTTTTTTTCTTCGATTGATTTGATATAAAGTGGGCGAAAATCGTCCCAATAGCGAATGAGATATGACCAAAACTGTGAGTAGTGTTTATCCTATATTTTAGGGAACAAATTTGAATTGGACTTGGAATCCAATTACGTGTCTTCTACTCCAAGATTTCGACCTAGGGTTAGAAAACACCTATAAATACAACCCATTATCATTGTAAGCATGTCCTTGCTTAGTACTAAACCATAGCTTAGTCCTTGCCTAGTCCTTAATTAATATTTCTCTTAGAAGTCATCAAGATAAGCAAGTTGACAGTATGTATTTTTATTTTAGTTCATTTCTTTCAAGCATGAACTAATTTTCTCATAGCTTGGGTTTTGCATATGTATAATTTTTGAATTCTATTTTCTTGTATCTAAGTTTGTGTGGGAAAACCCTTTTTAAACCGATTGAGCTTTTTAACCTTTATTTTGTTTTATGTTCTTTGATGTATTGACTGTAGTTCTTTCTAGTGCACGAGGATATACTACCCCATTAATCACAGTTGGATAGTCACTCGGAAGGGGTGTCGAATTGTTGAAACACCAAATAAACTTCTAGTGTGCGGTAGTGATCCTAACGGGCTTGCCTAACTAGATAGTCATTAGGATTTGAGATTAACAACCGATCATTGCGTAGGGTTCCCTTACCCATGTCCCCTGGTAATTCTTAGGTCGCCGCCTAAGTCCAACCCGAAGGGGGTTAGGAGGAATATATAATCCTGGCTACTTACTTTAAGAGCTTTAATCACCCTTATAAGTTGTAGAAGAAAGAGAAGGATAAGTGCATACAAGAAAACTTAAGCTATATCTCTCATCTTATTCTTACATTTTTATTTATTTGCATTAGTTTTAGTTTAACTATTATTTTTCTCCACCATTATTCATATTTACTTTATTGTCTTTTCATTTCCCTGAACTAATTTCTACAATGCTTTCTCCTAATTCATACGTATAACACACTAAGTCCCTAAGATCAAATCTTACTTATGCTTGCAGTGAGTAACGTGACTATTAGGGTGAGGGTTCGAATCTTTATTATAATTATTTTATCACACCCTACCAACCACCAAGTTTTTGGCGCCGCTACTGGAGACTTGTGTCTCGTTAGCGTGTGGTTTTAGTTTGTAGTGTAGTAGTTTGTAGTTACTTTTTCAGATTTACGCTTTCTTTTAGTTTTTGTCTCTTTCAGGTTTTAGTGTATGCTCGAGAATCTTGAAAGTGTATTCAGGGCTTACAACAAACATTTAATAGAAGAGAAGAAGCAAAGAGAAGCCATGTCTAACATAGAGGATAATATAATTCCACCTGAGGAAAATAATCTTAACAGTAGGAACAACCAACGAATACCTATTACTCAGGATTTACCTATTCATTAAGTAATAACACCACCAGGAGGAGAGCCCAGGAATAATGAACATCATGAACAAGATCTCCTAGGCTTGGGAGCACCTTTTCAAGTTTAACCATTAGGGTTTCGTCCTTCAGTGATCTAAAACATAAATTTTAGGCCCGATCTATGTATGCTTAGTCAATTTACAAGCTATGGACACTATAGTGGTGCAGCAATTTAAGATCCAGTATGAGCGATTGAGAAGTTTATTCAGATTTGTGATGTCTATATTACTCCTGACATTAAACGTGAGCAACTATATTATCATATGTTATTGTTCTTCTTGACTGGAAGTGTTGGTGATTGGCTAGATAGACAACCATTAAACAAAATTAATACTTGGGATGAACTACAAGACACATTCTTTAATCGTTGTTATCCAAAGAGTATGGGATTACAAGATCAGATGGAGTTTGCTAGTTTTAGCCAAGAGAATGATGAAGAAGTAGGAGACGCATGGACAAGGTTTCAACAAAAGTTAGCAAGATATCCACTCCACGGTCACATCCCATATTTACAGTTAGATATGTCCACGTTGTCAAATACCAAATCATACATGGGAAGAGTGTGGAGGAAATCCAGCATATGTATACTTCATACCAAATTGAGGAAATTACCAGTTTCGTAAGAGAAATCATCCAGGTATGCAGTATTCAAATCCTCAAGGGGCCGCAAATCAAGGTAACTATCAACCACGTCCCGAGAACAACACTTACCAACAAAGAGGTCAAGGTCTTTATAGAGTAAATAAAAATTATAATAGACCAGCTCTTCAACAACAACCAGCCCATGATGCTTATATCGATAATCTAGCCCAGAGGTCTTTACCACAACATCCTCTAGAAGGAATAGTGTCAGAGAAAGATTAATGGACTTCATGGATCTAGTTACAAATAATATTTAAGTACATCATGAGAAGTTCAGAGAACAAGAAGCCTTAAATCAGATCTTAAGCACACAGGTGACCCAAATAGAGAAAACTATGAAAGATTTGGTAGAAGCAAGGGAAATAAAGGCCATTGAAGGAGGTGATGACAATGTTGGGTTTGAAGCATGTAAGGCAATCTGCCTTGAAGCAGAAAACAAAGAGGAATCATCACTTGCTGCAGAAACTATCGTGGAGGATCCAAAAATTGAAGAAGAATCAACCGAGCCTAGCCCCAAACAATCTGACTTCATAAATATTCTCAAGGACATGCAAGAAGAGATTAGATCGGTCATAGAACTACAAGCGAGTAAAGAGTCAAAGAAAGAGGAAGAAACCTCAAAAGAGCAAAAATAGGAAGTTGCACCTGCTGTGCAAGAAAAGAAAGAAGAAGAGAAGGTGGGCTCGCCACCAATTGTTCAAACAATGTCACCATCCATCCAAAGACAAATCCAAAGGTTGACGTTGAACTCAAGACATATGTAGAGGTGTACAGTCCATAGAAAATCAACGCCCAGATGCTTGAGATTGCAAAGAAAGGGCTTACACCGCAACAAATATTTATGCAAGTTATTTCAGAGAAAAAAACAAGTGTAAAAGCCAGTAAAGAGACTGTGGCTCATGCTGAGAGAGTCTCGAGAAGAATTTAAAAGGAGTTACCACTCAATATCAAAGATCAAGGAAGCTTTAATCTTCCTATTTAAATTAATGGTATGCTCAAAATGAAAGCCATGTGTGATGTGGGTTCGAGTGTGAACGTACAATTTATGCCCAAGTCTGTGTTCGATAGGCTTGAAATCAAGAAAGTGGAGAAAGATCTCGTTAACGTACAATTTGCGTAAAGCTCAGCGACAAAGACATTGGGAAACAGTGGCAGGACGTTCATGTCCAAACAGGTAATATCACCATCCTTATTGACTTTGTTAATCTTGATTATGATGCTGATAAGTAGGTTCTAATCATACTTGTAAGGCCGTTCTTGGCCACAATTCAATGCATCATCAACTTCCAGGAGGGAATAGTTACCCTCTGCGCTAAAAACGTATTCGAGACATTCTATGTCTAGGGTAAGAAACTAGGGAATTTAGATCACACATTTATTGTCATCCATATTTCTACAAAGTACAGAGTCACTGAAGAAATCCACGTAAAACCTATGGATACTAGACAATTGAGTGGGTTTGGGTTTGGCCATGAAGTTGTATGGAAAGCCCGCAAACCAGAGAATAGGCCACGCAATCACAAAGATTCGTGGATGGGACCATTTGTCGTCACACAAGTTGTTTCGACAAAAGTGATAGAAATCGGACCCAAGAGGGGTATCAAACATAGATTAGTAGACGTTCATAGCCTTGCTTGTTGCTGGGGAGGCTATATAAGAAAATCTTGATAGAGGTAACGCGTCTAACTTTGAAAGACGTGGAACAAAAGTGTTGTACGGGAGACAACCCGCAACTTTTTATGTTTTTATGTCTTTAATTGTGTTTAGATAAAAATGTTTTTTAGTAGATATTGCAATATTGAGGAAGGTATTAGTGTTTTTGATGTGAAGGTACGTAAGAAATCGAGTTGGGAGAAGAAACAAAAAGTTTCGGCAAAAATCAAATGTACCATGTGGTACACCGCACCATTCCTGCGGTGTACCACACCCCTAAAAAGGGTCACGGCGGTAGCAAAATCAGGTAGACATGCGAAGCAAAATGTGTCATCCAGAGTGTACGTGTGGTATACCGCACAGATGCTGCAGTACCTAAACTGTCAACACGGTTCAACAATTTCTGTCCAGAGACGAGGCTCACGAACCAGACCGGGTCATCACTCGTGCCAGACTGTGGCATGGTCTAAGAAAGAACATACATGCGGTACACCGCAGGACCCTCGCGGTGCACCACACCAACCCAAAACCATGGCAACGGTAAGGGAATTCAGGGCCATTTACAAGAGATTATGTGGAAAACCGTATCGATGACATAGGGCAGACAGAAGATATATGCGGTACACCGCACGGCGCCGCCAAAAGAAGGATTATAAGGGAGGTTAGTTTATACCTATAAATTTCTAAACCTTAAGCCTCTCTTTCTTCCTCAAAGCTTCCCAACTCCATAAAATCTTCTACAAACCTTCACCTTACATCAAAACACTCTCCAATCACCATAAATTCACATCCAATTCCTTCCCTACATCATTATAAAGAAGATTCAACCACCCAAATCAAACCAAAACACCTAGAATCCAAGAATCAAAAGCCAAAATTTACAAATCTTACCCAACAATTTCTTAAACCCATACAAATCAAGCAAGAGTCCATCCTACCCACATAGAGATTCATCATCCTTATACCTTTCCTCCAAACAACACTTGTTCAACCCAAATTCAAGGAATACAATTTTCTAGAGTGTTCAAAACTTTGAGTTGGATGTCAATTGAGATGACGAAAAAAACAGAATCATTATCTACTGTTAGGGAGATGAAGAAAAATCAAAGTAAGGTATTAGGTATTATTGAGAAGAAAACAATTGAGAAAGGTTCAAGTTCTAATACAAAGAAAAAAGGCAAAACAGGTCAAGATAGTAGAGAAAAGCCGGATGTGGTCAATGCGAAGAGCAAAAAGATTACAATTTTCAAGAGGAAGACACCACAACCTCTACATTCAAGATTCATATACCCTAGATTAATGAAGCTTAAAAGGCTTTGTTAGCTTCCGCAAAAATACATATACCGGACTTTACCTTTTACTCATGAGAAAATATTTGAAAAAGAAGTTGAAGGTGAAGAACAAGAAATTTCTAAACTTGTGTGATTGATTGTGATTGAATAATCACTATAGAACACTGTTTGACAAAAAAAATATAGACTTCTAATACTTCCAATAATGTGTAAGTTATTTTGTATTATGGTTATGTTATTGGAGGAAATTTTTTGCCTCATTCATTTTATATTTTTATTTTTATTCTATTTATTATTAGTTTTAAAAAATATTATGAATGACTAAAGAAAATAAAAAATCCGTAGACGTAAAAAAATTCAAACAAGGGTCTAACAATATATAATTAATTGTATATTTTTTCAGGGATTTAAGTTTGTTTCTTGATTGATCTTTGGAAATGTCAACCTTGCATGTTATAGCGTCGATCTTATGTAAATTTTTTTACTCTATATTTTTTTTTTTAGGTCGATCGTTACAAACTATCACAGCTTTACTAACCTACCATGTCAACCAATTCCTAATCTTGTAAACGAGAAAAACAACCCACTACCATCAGACGGGTTGCTAGCCGCTTGCCTAGATTTCCGAGCCGCTCTGTCCGCTAAACCGTTGAGTCTTCGCGGTAGATGTCTGAACACCAAAGTCTGGTGATCATCAGTCATCTGTTTGATCCGCTTGACATACGGTCGAACTTTCCAGAACGCTACTGGCAACGACTTTATGCCTTGAATTAAATCAAGGTTATTTGAACAGATTACTGTCTTAATCCTAGGGTGGGCAATGCTAACTTGAGTAGCTTCATAAACAGCTAAGGCTTCCCCCTCCGCTGCTGAATCTGTCCATATAGGTTTAGAAAAAGTCTGTCTCTGCCCAGTTTGATTATCCCGCTTTACTATACTGGTGGTCCTTTGTGTGTTCTAAAATAAATGCAAAAAGTAATTGAACCACAACCGCAAGTGTACGGTTGTCCCAAGTAATAATAGTGATAACAGGATCGTTCTCAGGGACGGTTGGTTAACTGCAATGCTTATCAGATAATGAATGGTTGCACTTATGAAAGCAAGTAAAAGATATAATGATTGAATGGTTGTTTGTATTAATCCTAAGTAATGAAAGACTATAAGGAAAATGCAAATAAATATTAAAACGCAAGTAAATGAAAGGAAGACGCAAATATGAGAAGGCAGTATTTGAGAAACGCAAGGGATCCCTTTAATTCTATTTCATAACATATGTTGTTTAAGGGTTAAATTGGTCAATTAATATTGGTCGGGATTCTCTAATCCTTGTACCCCCGTCAGGGTGGACTACAAGGCTATTCTAGAGTGTCACTAGCCCCGTAAGGGTAAATATGATCCACTTTCGAATGATTAAGTAATTTTACCACATTGGCCCTAAAATTAACTAAGCTCGTCAGAGTCAAATAGTTTCGATTTTAGATTGAGTAATTAAGTCCATACCTAAATCCTCCGTCAGGATGATCCACACGCCACATATGTGGAATAGCCTAGATACTAACCCCGTTCTTAGTTGATCACTCCAAAAACAGTAAATAATCTCAAATTACAGAAAAATGTAAAAGACCCAATTTAAATTAATTTATTAAATACCCAAATTCAGACATATGGAATTCAACAGAATATGGATTCACCCGTTATGCATTCTCAAGTACTATGAAGAAATTAGCTCATACTAATTAAAAATAAAACTAAATTAAAAGAAAGAGAACTCATAATGTTTTACTGAATTAAAAATAAAGAAAACCTAATTTCCGGAATTGGATTTGGCTGAGAATGGAGATATAGACACTCTCCAGCTCTACAGTTTTCTTCTTCTTCCTTCGTTGACTTCTCTCTGATGCTTTTGCTTATGAATAATGAGTTGTATGTAAAATAGAAGTCAAAAACCCCTTTTATACTAATAAAAACGGATTAGGCCTTGGACCTAAAATTAAATCACTAATTAAAAGCCCAAGTCCATTTTCTAAGCCAAAAATCCCGTAACTGCTGCACCACCTCCACTAAAACGGCTCTAGCCGATTCGTTATAACTCCGATTGACCTGAAATACATGCTAAATGTCTGTAACTTGATAAGGAACGTATTCTCTTCAAAGATCATCGGTTAAATCAACTCTTAAGTTCCTCAAAATCAGCAATCTTTGGCCTGTTTTCCAGATTTGCAGCTCCAAAATATAATTCTTTCGGGATTTATCTTCAAGCTTTGACTCCATATCACGATCTTTGACTCTCCTCTCGGATTCCTTTCCTATCTAATATTCAAAACCTACAAACTTTTCACTAAAATACACAAGATTACGCGCAAAAGTTTAATAAATCAAAAATACTAGAAATAAAATAGGAATTCCGGATTATTGCATTTTTAACTTAAAAGTCTATCAAAATATTCAATTAAACATAAAAAATGATGTCTGCCAAGGGTCGAAAATAAGAACAATTAGGGAGACATCAAGACCCCCAACTCAAACCTTTGTCGTCCCGACAAAGTAAAACAAAACAAAACAAAGTGGTAGAAGTAAACGTAAGAACAAATAGAAGCTAGCAAATACACCTAAAGCAAGTCTTAAGATAAATCTCATATAGCAAACTCTAGAAACTATATACACATACATCTATAATGCAAAATCAAACACAAATAATCTCATTCATAAAATTAAAGTCGCAATGCTTGAAGATTACACTTGTACTCATCTCTGTATGATGGCTATAGGGTGTTCCTCAATCCTAAATCGCTTTGAACGCTCCACCTAGTATATTCCCTATCAACAGAATTATGAATTCACTATGTACTTAAGAATCACGAGGTCTTTATGGTTTTAATAATGGCTTAAGGACGGTGTGGATGTATATTTGGTAAATTTGAAGTGAGCTTTTGGCTCTCTCCTCACTTACCATCAACAGTGTCCTCGAGCTTGAGTTTACGCTAAAAAATGTTCTCACTCACCCATTTACGCAACAATTTAGCGTCCCATGTCTACCCACTACAAATAAGATGATTTTCAGAAAAATTCCACTTTGCTGGATGTTTTATTCTTTCATATTTCATCTTTTTCTCTTTTTTTTTTGGTACAGATTGCAAACTGGGTTCCCGGTTTTTACTGTATTGGATTTTCGAATTTTTATTTTTTCTTTCTTTTTCATTTTTTTCTCATTCCCGGCAAAGGGTTACAAGTATATATCATCTGCAATTGTGCTACAATACAAAGCACATCAATCTTTGTCCAATAAATTCCCCATAAATGGACCTACCACCCCAAACTCAAGCTCGAGACATGTCTCAGGATTGTGATTCAAGTGCGGGTCATATGATCATGCCTAATAATCTAAGGGATAATGGCTTATTGTGGCTACAAAGAAAAGGTTAAGGCTCAAAGTGGGCTAAGACAGATAATAATTAATACAAGGGATAGAAGGCTAAAAGTCACAAATGGCTAACAAAGAACTGCCCCTATCATTTTCCTAAGTACATATCTTGTCTTTAGTTCGCATCTAGGTGGGTTCTCTACTAATTAAGATTTCACGTTCTACACACCAAACATATTCCTTAAGTACAAGCTTACTTCATTTGCATTGTTCATTAATTTTTCCTATCAATTACCTATGTTTGCATGCAATTCTAAATGATTTTTATATCAATCCCTAAAGTCCACTATTTACTATCATAGATTCATCAAAAGTAGTCTTAAAGGGATATTTAAAATTTTCTACAGTCAAACGCAACTCCGAAAATTCTTTTATTGAAAGCAAATAAAACAAATAACACATAAAAACTGGGATGAGGCAACGAACCCCACCCCAAACTCAAAAATGAGCCGTGTTCTGTTGGCTTATTGCCCCCTTCGTTTAAGTGTTTTAATGTGACAAATCCTCTATTACTTAGTGTGCTAATCTCACTTTATTATCTTGCACTCTAATTCATCAAAAAGCACAATTAACATCATTTTGATCTTAGCCTTATTTTCATATCCTTAGTAGCTAATTTTCATACTTTTACTTCTAACCATATCTTATGTGTACATTGAGAATTAGCTTTCATGATCAACAACAAAGTTTCTTAAAATGATGTTTACAACAACTCTCGTGAAGAAAACTTTTCCATCCGAGCAACGAATCAAAAAATCATAATTTCCAAGTCAGTAAAAACCGGGTACCCGCATTTGGGAAAACCGGGAACCCGGTTTGGTGAAGCTCAAGTCAACATCAAGTTTACATAGCCGTTTTATAGCCGTTACAATTGAAAACCGGGTACCCGCATTTGGGAAACCGGGAACCCGGTTTGGAACAAGTTCACCATCAAACTTTATATCCGTTGGGGACTTTCTTGTGCTATAAATATGAGCTCTTTGAAGGAGAAACTGACCTCTAACACTTCAACTATCATACATATCTTTCTCCTACAAAGTTAGAGGTCACAAGCTATCAAAGTTAATTATCCAAGCTTGATCAAGAGCTTAAACCAATAAGCTTCAAAGTTATCATCTACTCTAGAGGAGTTTACAAGCTTATAGTCATATCTACTCTTTAGGAGATTATCTAGCAAAGTTGTTTGCACCCCTTTAAACACTTTGTATTCATCCTCTTAAGTCTAGGTCTTGTAATAGATAGATTAAGAGAGAATTCAAGTATAGGGAGTATACTTGGTATCCTTGTGTTGAGATAGCATAAGTGTTTAAGTATCGGGAGTATACTTGGTGTCCTTGTGTTGCGATAGCACAAGTGTTTGTCCTTCGTGTTATCGAAGAGGTTGTAAGGGTTATTGTGTTCTCGACCCGGTTAAGAGAGACACGGGAGCTTAGTGAAAAGCTTGAAATCCTAAGGAGGCTTCCTTAGGTAGTGGATGTAGGGAAACCGAACCACTATAAATCGCGTGTATCTTTCTATCCCTACTCTATTTACTTTCCGCACTTTATATGTTTGATTAATTTCTAGTATTAATATCGTAATAATATTCATCTAGTTAATCAACCAATTACCATTTAGAGTAGTAAGGAAATAGAAACTCGTTTTACATGTTTAACTTATATATCGAACCTCTAAGCTTATCCTATGCATGATCCCATAAGTGTTTGATATATTTGTTGTCTTAGAAGTTTCTTTCTTAAACCTATGTTTATCCAAAAGATTTTTTAATTAGGCATTAATCTTATTAGTAATCCTATTCACCCCCCCTCTAGGACTTTCAATTGGTATCAGAGCCTAACTCTACGTGAATAGCTTAACCGTTAGTAGAGTAAACGATTTGGAATCTAATCTTTTGGAAAAGTCGTATTCTACCCGACCTCCACTTTTTGTAGGAACTTCTATTTTAATTAAAGAACAAAAATGGAGAAATTTATCAAAGTCGAAGATCCCAACATATGGAGAATCGTTATGAAAGGATCATTCGTTCCATATAAAGAGGAGTTAAATAAAGGGGGAGTTCTTAAGTCAAATCAAGAAGAAATAGATCATGATGAACTCACCAATGAGGAGCACACTCAAAATGAAAAACCGACATGGATCGTGAAAAATACTAATCGTATTCCCGGATCCATTCCACCTCGGTTACCATAGTAAACTACATTAAAGGTGTTGAGCGTCAAGAAAATTGAATTATATGCAAAATGACGTTCATACTTCGTAAAAGGAAAATACGGTGAATTCTCTCCTTTCTTCCTTCTTATCTTAATGGTTACTATGTGTTTTATGTGCCTTATCCTCTATGTGCTATATCTTGCTAGTCTTGATCCTTTCATGATTTAAAATTGCTTAGTTTTCACTTTGGGTCTTTTTGTACTTTTTAGAAAATATAGGGGTCTTTGTGCAATAAACTGTTTTCTCTTTGTTCGTGATTTCCTTTTCATAATTTTTCAAAACAAAAATTATTTTGGGAGTTTTTAAACATGTCTAAACTATTGGGGAGCTTTCGAACGGGTTTCGGGTAAAATTGCAAAATTGTTTTATTTCTTTTACACCCTTCAAAACCGAGCCCCACAGAAGGAAACCGGGTACCCGGTTTTGATGAATGCGGGAACCCGGTTTCAAGTCTGTGTACAACCCGTTTAAACAAAACCCTTGGTCTCTTTCTTTTTCTTTCATTTCTCAAACCGTTTCTTCCTCTCCTTCTCTCTCAAAAACGAAAATCCCTCTTTCAAACCCTAACTCCTCCATGGCTTCATCATCCAAACCTTCTAGAGCATCAAGGGCTTCCAAAAACAAGAGAATAATTGATGAAGAAGATGAAGATATTGAAATGGACCCAATCTTTGAAGATGAAGAAGATTTTCTTGAGCTTGAAGAAGAACCTTCAAAAAGAATGGTGAGGAAGAACACCAAGATCCTTTGGGGAAGATCAATTTCATCCTCTTCACTAAGTGCTTCCATATCTTTGGTAAATGGCTCAAATTCTAATCTTTTCCATTTATTTCAATTCCAAGGATTAGATTTTTTCCTATCTCTAGAAAATAAGTCTTATGAATCCCTTGTTAATGATTTTTTCAAAAATATCCATCCACTAGATTGTGATTCTTGCACTTTAAAATCAATGGTTTCTAACAAAAATCTTTCCATTACTCCAAAAACCATTGAAAAAGCTTTTAAACTTCAAAATAGTGGTTATGAGAATTTCATTGTTTCGGGTTGGAATAGAAGCAAAGAATTGATTGACATTCCTTTGAAAAACGAGGTTGAGGCTTTTATGTCTTCGAAAATGTTTCAAAACCACACTCAACCTTGGCTATCGAGTTTATTTACTCCGGATATTCGTTTGGCACACAAAATTATCATGTTTTGTCTTTTGGGAAAAGATAGGAAAGATGGTACAATTGCTCCTTATGAAGCAATCCTTCTATTTCATCTTTATTCAAAAAGGCCTATCAATTTTTGCAAAATTTTCATTCGTAACTTGGATTATCGTGCTCATTCGAATTCTACTCTTCCTTATGGTATTACTCTTAGTTATCTCTTAATCAATGTTAAGAAAATATCTCCCTCTCATGACCCTCGTGATTTTGAACCAATTTGGAGGTTTGATATTCCTTTTTTGAAAACTATGAAAATCTTCGTTTACAATGGAGAATACATTGATAAGCATGTTTTTGATCATCTTCCCGAAAATATTCGAAAGAGTATCTTGAAAAACGTTGGTCAAAATATCACTTCCTCGGGTCCCACAATTGAGTCTCTAAACATTCCTTCCCGTGAAGTTATGCCTATTAATCCTCCTCCGTCTTATACCACTTCCCGGTCAAAATCTTCCATTGGTTCTTCCTCAAATGTTGTTACTAAAGATGATCTTGATAAGGTTGAATCTACTTTGTTGAATGTTATTAAAGAGGGTTTTGCGGAAATTAAAGGATGGTTTGAAAATATGAATAATCGTATTGAGGGGTTGAAAAATGAAGTTTCATGTCTTCGTGATGATGTTGGAAATGGAAGAAGGTCAAGGAGCCGCTCTCCTCGTGAAAATCGCTAAATTGTTCGTGTTTGGGTGTTTTTGTTTTATCTTCATTTTACGTGGCTTTTATGTGTTCTTTGTGTTTTTGGACTAAGTTTGTGATGTTTATGCTTAAATTGTTTATGGGTCCGTGTTTTGGACTTCTAGGATATTATTGCTACATGTCTTATTTGGAAAATGGTTTAGGATGCTTTATGTTTAACTTGGTTTGATTTGGATATTTGATCTAGTTTGCTATGGTGTTTAAATTTGGATATGTGTTTTAGTATGCTATGATTCTATTTTGGAATTTTAATGTTTAGTTGTTTCAAGTTTATGCTTTGATTTTACTAACATTTTCCTTGATGATATAGGTACTTTTGCACTCTTATCCTTGATCTTATCCTATATTGCATTTAGGTCCCTATAGTTTGTTCATAATTTGTCTTAGTTCCCAAAATGATTGAAAATTGCATCTAGGTCCCTAAAAGAGTTGTTCAAATTGCCTTTGAGTCCTTAAAACTTGTGAAAAATATTTTTTCCATACTTTTCAAAAAATACATTTTACCCCCTAAAGCTTTTCAAAATAATTTCAAATATTCTTAGTAGGGTAAAAATTGTAGATCAATCTTTTACAAATTGAAACAAACTCTATGCTTTGTGTAAGGGGGAGTTTTTTGTTAAAAACTCTAATGCTTTGGCTAATCTTTTATCTCACACCTTACAACTAATCGTTTGTGTCATTAGAAAGCATATGAAATGAATATCTTTCGATCAAGGAGTTGGTAAAAAGCCTCTATCTCTTAGCTCTTGCTATTATCTATCTTTGTGCTTCTCCTTCTAAAAATTGTTTTTAAATAATTAAACTCTTGCACACTCTTAGTATCATTGTTTTAAAATCTATTCACTTGAGTTTTAGCTCTTCTTCCTTAGTTATGAATTATACATTTATTTCGTCTTTTTGATGAAGACAAAGGGGGAGAAATATGTGCACTAAAACGTTTAAAACTTGCACTTTACAAAACTCACAAATGCATGTCTTTTTCATAAAAATACACTTTGACTTAATGCCTTTTGTGAGGGGGAGTTAGACTCCAAATATGTTTTAGATATGTTTTAGTGAATGATTTGTCATCATCAAAAAGGGGGAGATTGTTGGCTTATTGCCCCCTTCGTTTAAGTGTTTTAATGTGACAAATCCTCTATTACTTAGTGTGCTAATCTCACTTTATTATCTTGCACTCTAATTCATCAAAAAGCACAATTAACATCATTTTGATCTTAGCCTTATTTTCATATCCTTAGTAGCTAATTTTCATACTTTTACTTCTAACCATATCTTATGTGTACATTGAGAATTAGCTTTCATGATCAACAACAAAGTTTCTTAAAATGATGTTTACAACAACTCTCGTGAAGAAAACTTTTCCATCCGAGCAACGAATCAAAAAATCATAATTTCCAAGTCAGTAAAAACCGGGTACCCGCATTTGGGAAAACCGGGAACCCGGTTTGGTGAAGCTCAAGTCAACATCAAGTTTACATAGCCGTTTTATAGCCGTTACAATTGAAAACCGGGTACCCGCATTTGGGAAACCGGGAACCCGGTTTGGAACAAGTTCACCATCAAACTTTATATCCGTTGGGGACTTTCTTGTGCTATAAATATGAGCTCTTTGAAGGAGAAACTGACCTCTAACACTTCAACTATCATACATATCTTTCTCCTACAAAGTTAGAGGTCACAAGCTATCAAAGTTAATTATCCAAGCTTGATCAAGAGCTTAAACCAATAAGCTTCAAAGTTATCATCTACTCTAGAGGAGTTTACAAGCTTATAGTCATATCTACTCTTTAGGAGATTATCTAGCAAAGTTGTTTGCACCCCTTTAAACACTTTGTATTCATCCTCTTAAGTCTAGGTCTTGTAATAGATAGATTAAGAGAGAATTCAAGTATAGGGAGTATACTTGGTATCCTTGTGTTGAGATAGCATAAGTGTTTAAGTATCGGGAGTATACTTGGTGTCCTTGTGTTGCGATAGCACAAGTGTTTGTCCTTCGTGTTATCGAAGAGGTTGTAAGGGTTATTGTGTTCTCGACCCGGTTAAGAGAGACACGGGAGCTTAGTGAAAAGCTTGAAATCCTAAGGAGGCTTCCTTAGGTAGTGGATGTAGGGAAACCGAACCACTATAAATCGCGTGTATCTTTCTATCCCTACTCTATTTACTTTCCGCACTTTATATGTTTGATTAATTGCTAGTATTAATATCGTAATAATATTCATCTAGTTAATCAACCAATTACCATTTAGAGTAGTAAGGAAATAGAAACTCGTTTTACATGTTTAACTTATATATCGAACCTCTAAGCTTATCCTATGCATGATCCCATAAGTGTTTGATATATTTGTTGTCTTAGAAGTTTCTTTCTTAAACCTATGTTTATCCAAAAGATTTTTTAATTAGGCATTAATCTTATTAGTAATCCTATTCACCCCCCCTCTAGGACTTTCATGTTCCCACGACTCGAAAAAGACTCAAAGCAAGTAAACTAATCTACACTAGAAAGGAAGGATTAGAAAACGTATCTTAACCAGCGCGTGGCTGGTTACCGGTGTTGCGTTCTGGACCTTTATCTTGCGTGAGAACATTATAAACTGCGTTTTGAAGTGTATTCACGCCAAGGATCAAATTGCGAATAAGGTCCAACTCTCTTGTAACGTTTCCTAAGGTAGCAATCATCTTCTCTTGATTCTCTTCCAACACCCTAATTTTCGATTCCAACTCAGGAACAGTCTTTGCTTTCTTTGATGGAGGAGCTCTAGGAGTCTTCGTAGCTCGAGTTGCTTCATCATGGATATTTTGAATCGTACTCAACGCCATGCTTACTCCAACTGAAACACCGTCAATATCTGCGTTCCTACGCGGGATCTTTGCGTCTAGGCACAAAGTAGTAATAGTACAAGGAAACTTGAGATTTTGCTGTTTCATCGGAGCTCTCGCGAATTCCATGATGGTGTCATAAATAATTTTAGCAACATTCATCGGTTTCTCCTCCATAACACACTTGATAAAAATTATATGTTCCTTCTTCAACTCGGATGTGTGTTTAATTCCAAAGAAAGTAGGGATTATGAAACGAGACCAAACTTTCGCACGAGGTGTCAAATTACTGCTGTAAAACTGTCCAGGATACATTTCTCCTTCAGGAATTGAGCTAGCCCCATTAATAAGAACGGTCCCCCAAAGGGATTCATAATCAAAGGATGGATCATTAAGGGATTCTTGGAACGGACATAACCCAGTAAAGTTGGGTAACTTCAAAGATTTCCGAATAAGTTCAATAGGGAAAGGAACTACCTTTTTGCGAATTTAATTTGCTTCACGGGAAATAGATAATCCTTCATAAAATTCTCGCACAAAAGTAGGAATAAACTCAAGCTTCCTTTCTCGCAATTCTTTCCAACCAAACTTGTCACAAGCCACAGTATATTCTTTGTGAGCAATACTCATAATACCCTTAGGAAAATCCGTCTCCTCACCAAACTTCAAAAATTAAATTCTTTCACGAACCTGATCATTCCAAGAAGTATAAAGCCTCTTTGGTTTATGGGCCCTCAATTTCCTTCTCAATCTCATCTTCATGTTCTTCTTCACTTTCTGGTTCATCAATTAATCTTCTCTTCTGACCTGTGATTTCTTTTCTCTTGGGAGCAAGCTTAACTTCTTCAATCTTTCGTTTAGGATGCGAATCAGGAATCTCAATAGCTTGTTCTTGAGTACCACCAATGGTGGTCTTCTTTCTAGGAGCAGTTCTTCGGAAATCACCGGTTCTGTTAGTCATCTCTTTCCACCCCAAACTCAAAACTTCAAATAGTGAGAAACTAGAGAAAAGTTTAGAACTTTGGTGTTTTGAGGCTTAGGAATTGAAGAATAAGATGGAATATGAGATGGGTAATGGTTAATTTGTGTGGGAGAAGAAAGAATTTGGTTTAATTTAAGGATTGGGTGAAGAAAAATCTTGGGGAAAAACTAAGGATTTGATGATATTTTGGAGAGAAGGTGAGTTGATCTTGTGTTTTTGTGGTGAAAGAGAGTAGGATTTGATGATATATATAGGTTTTAATGATGATTTTTGGAGTTGGGAAGTGTGTGGGTGCGTTTTAGGTAAAAACTTGCAGAAGAGACTAAAGAAACTAGGTTAAAAGAGGCAAAACCGCCTCTCACAGCGTGAAAACTGGGTTCCCGTTTTGTGAAATCCGGGTTCCCGGTTTGTGAAATCCGGGTACCCGGTTCCGCGTCGCTGTGTCGGCGCGGAAAATTACTTAATTGATTTTTTTTACCTCAACACGCAACTTTTGGATGGACCCCAAGACGCCGGGTCAGAACTTTTTCCCTTCGAAACCGGGTTCCCGGTTTGCGTCGCTGGCGCGAATGGACACGCAAGCGATGACGCAGCAACCGGCGGGACCCAGGACGCTGGGTCAGAACTCTAGAAAATCACTGCACCAAAACCGGGTACCCGGTTTGTGCGAAACCGGGATCCCGGTTTCCGTCGATGGCGCGAGTCAACACGCGGCCAAATGCTGGTCTTCAAAACGCTTGGTCAGAAACTTCGAGATTTCCAGCTCTTGAAATCGGGTACCCGGTTTGTGAAAACCAGGACCCCGGTTTGCGTCGATTTCGCGAACCAAGACGCGCCTTCCTTGCGTTTGGGGGTTGGTTACAGCGTCAGAACCGGGTTCCCGGTTTCTCCTGGACACCAACCTCTTTTTCTTCTATTTTCGCCCTTTCGACCCCAAACTCATGACCTTTTTACCCCTGAAATCATCAAAAACAACTACCCTTCCTCATTTCTTACTAATAAACACTAAAATTATGAAAATCAAACTAATTTACATTACGAAAATTAAAAACTCAAACTAATATACAATGAATTGGCTTTTGTTTAACGTCGTTAAGCTCGACGGGTTACCTCACGCTTTTAAGGAGTCTTGAGGAGATACATGACCTCCCCGGGATGTGGATCTTCCAAGCGGTTGGTATCTTCACCTCTATGGTATATCTTTAAACGATGACCGTTTACCATGAAGGTACGGTTCTTGAGTGGATGTTCTATTTCTATCGCCCCATGAGGTGTAACTTTGGTCACAATGTATGGACCCGACCACTTAGACCTTAACTTACCCGGATAATTGCTGAACTTTGAATTATACTTCAATACTTTCTGTCCCACTTCAAAGTTCTTCACACGAATCCGATTGTCATGCCATTTCTTCGTGTTTTCTTTGTAAAGATTAGCATTTTCATAGGCATTCAATCGGAATTCGTCAATTTCATTAAGCTTCATCATACGATTCTCTCCGGCTAAGGTAGGATCTAAGTTCAACTGCGCAATTGCCCAATAGGCACCCATTTCAAGCTCAAGAGGTAAGTGACAAGCCTTACCATACACCATACGATACGGAAATGCACCCACTAGAGTCTTAAACGCAGTACGATAGGTCCACAACGCATCATCTAATTTCATTGACCAATCTTTTCGTGTAGGACCAACAGTCTTCTCTAGGATTGAATTCATTTCACGATTCGATACTTCAGCTTGACCATTGGATTGTGGATGATATGCAGTAGATACACGGTGTCTTACTCCATACTTCTCTAGAACAGCCTTCAAATACTTATTAACGAAATGAGATCCTCCATCGCTAATAATCACTCGAGGTGTACCATGTCTAGTGAAAATATGTGACTTCAAAAACTTAATCACCACTCGTGAATCATTTGTTGGTAAAGCCACAGCTTCTACCCATTCAGACACGTAATCAACAGCTAATAAGATGTAGAGGTTACCATTTGAAGGAACGAAAGGACCCATAAAGTCTATACCCCAAACATCGAATATTTCAAGTTCTAACACATTATTACGTGGCATCTCATCCCTCTTGGATATGTTTCCGGTAAACTGGCATCTCGCACATTTCTTTACATAATCGTGACAATATTTAATAAGTGAAGGCCAGTAAAAACCTGATTGGAATAACTTAGCAGCAGTTCTATCTCCTTTGAAATGTCCTCCGTAAAGTAAATCATGACATCCAGCTATAATGGATCCTGTTTCCTCCTTGGCTACACATCTTCGTATCATTTGGTCAGCACATACTTTGTAGAGGAAGGTATCCTCCCAAAAGAATTGTCTAGCACGATGAGCTAACCTCTTTCTTTATTGATAAGTGGATCCTTCAGGAAAAGAACCACTCACACCTAAATTCGCAATATCTGCATACCAAGGAGCTTCATAATCACGAACAACAAAAAAATTCTCGTCAGGAAACTCTTCTCTAACTACTTCAGTACCACTATTCATCTCTGAACCTTCAAGACGCGATAGATGATCTGCAACCTGATTCTCACAACCCTTTCTATCCTTAATCTCTAAATCGAATTCTTGAAGCAATAAAACCCATCGGATCAACCTCGGTTTAGCATACTTCTTTTCCATAAGATATCTGATCGCTGAATGATCTGTATACACAATCACTTTCGCTCCAAGAAGATAAGAGCGAAACTTATCGAATGAATACACAACGGCTAGTAATTCTTTCTCTGTAAATGTATAATTAACTTGAGCACCATTGAAAGTTTTACTAGCATAGTAAATAGAATGAAATATCTTATCTTTTCTCTGTCCCAATACAGCTCCCATACATAAATCACTCGCATCACACATAACTTCAAAACGCAAACTCCAATATGGAGGTAATACTATAGGAGCAGAAATAAGCTTTTCTTTGATTGCTTGAAAGGCCGTTAAGAAAGCTTCATCAAAAAGGAATTTGGAATCCTTTTCAAGTAAGCTGCATAGCGGTTTAGCAATCTTAGAAAAGTCTTTAATGAATCGCCTATAAAAGCCAGCATGGCCCAGAAAACTTCTTACCCCTTTAACAGAAACAGGAGGGGGAAGAGTTTTAATTACCTCTATCTTTGCTCTATCAACCTCTAATCCAGCACTCGAAACCTTGTGACCCAGAACTATACCTTCGCGAACCATGAAATGACACTTCTCCCAGTTTAAAACCAAATCTGTTTCCTTGCATCTGATTAACACTTTCTCCAAGTTATCTAAACATCTATCGAAATCATCACCAAACACGGATAAATCGTCCATAAAAACTTCAAGAAAATTATCGATCATATCCCAAAAGATGGCCATCATACATCTTTGAAAGGTAGCAGGTGCATTACACAACCCAAATGGCATTCTGCGATATGCAAAAGTACCAAATGGACATGTAAATGTTGTTTTATGTTGATCTTCTGGAGCCACGTAAATCTGATTATACCCAGAATAACCATCTAAGAAACAGTAATACTCTCGACCCGCCAATTTATCTAACATTTGATCAATGAAAGGAAAATGATCCTTTCTGGTGGCCTTGTTCAGTTTACGATAATCCATACAAACTCTCCAACCAACTACCGTTCTTGAAGGAATTGCTTCATTTTGATCATTAAGAATTGTTGTGATTCCTCCTTTCTTCGGTACACACTGAACTGGGCTCACCCATTCACTACTCGAGATGGGATAAATAATCCCCTCGTCTAAAAGCTTGATATCTTCCTTCTTTACTACTTCCTTCATAGCGGGCATTAATCTCCTTTGACCTTCAACTGAGTGTGCGTTATCGTCTTCTAGTATGATTTTGTGTTGACAATAGGAGGGACTTATGCCTTTTATGTCAGCAATTGTCCAACCTATTGCCTCTTTATTGGCTCTTAACACACGCAACAGTTTATCTTCTTGAGGACCTGTTAAATTTGCTGAAACAATAACAGGTAGAGTTTCATTAGTACCTAAATACGCATACCTCAAGTGTGCTGGTAATGGATTTTCTTCCAATTCCGGAGGAGATTCAATTGAAGGCTTCTTTTTAGGAATAATCTCCCCCGGTTCTCTCACAGGTTCATAGGCCAGACGCCTATACTTCGGATTCTCAGAATTAAGAGCTGCCACTGTTTTCTGTATTACAACAACACACAAAATAACAAAAAAGGGTTGGACAAAAGGTTAATACATCAAGATAGTTAAAAACGAGTAAAAATAGTTTTTTCTATTTACTAATTGCATATACCCTATATTTTCTGTTTTTTTATTGTTTTGTAGTATTATATTTTCGTCCAACCTCTTTTTGTTATTTTGTGTGTTGATCTAATACAAAAACAGTCATTTGTGTATCACAACAACACGCAAAATCATGTATACCCTTTTAGTCATACCCTTTCAGTTTTTGATTTTGTGTATCACATGAACAAACAAACCTATCAGTTTGACTAGAAAAGAAAAAATGAATCGATGTGTTACTGTAATACACAAATGACTGTTTTGTGTATTACAGCAACACACAAGATAACTAAAAAAGGGATGGACAATAAGTTAATACATCAGGATAGTTAAAAACGAGTACCAATATTTTATATGTGACTAATAAAGAGAAAAAACCGAATTTGTTATGTAAGAGAATGGTTTAGATTGATTTTATAATTTTATAGTTACAGAAATACAAAAATATATTTTTGTGTATCGTAGGAACACATAAAACTGTATATCGAAATTTTAACATAAAATAAATCAAAATAATTCTCTAATGTAGATATATACCATCCCCGTAAAAAATACAATTTTAATTTTTCTAGATATTTTTTGGATTTTATTTAAATCTTTTATAAAAAAAAAAATCACGGACGCGCGTGTGTTATGAAATTTGGAAAACCTTTTTTTGTGTTGCTAAAGCAACACATAAAACGGATTATCAAAATCAAAAAATCAAAAAAATTCATACACCTAAATATTAATTTGTATTGTCCAAAAGTGCACATTTTTTATTTTTACGATATTTTTAAGAAATAGTTATGAATTTTTTCTTTAAAAAAAATCACGGAGGCGCGCGTGTGATAGATTTAGTTTGAGGTGATTTGTGGTGACGGAACTAGTCGGTGGTGGTTATGGGCGAAGGTGGTGGTCAGCGGAGAACAATGGTTGTGATGGTGGTAGGTGGGGTAGGGGTGGGGTGTTTGGGGTAGTGGTGGGGTGGTGGTGAAAAAAGTAAATAAATAAATATTATATAATAAATAGTGAAAATAATAAGAATGAAATGGTATATATAATTAAAGTAATAATTAATAGATTTATGGGTATTTTTGTTCTTATTTAACTTTTCATTAATTAGGAATTAACTTGAATTTGCAGTTAATTGGAAATGATTTCACTCTCCGTATAGTTAATTGGGCGTTGCCCCACAATTTTAATTTTTTTAGCTTATAATTTATAAAATAATATATAATTAAAATGAGTAATACAATGTAATAATTATACAATTACTATAATCGTGATTTTAAATAGGTGAAAGAAAATATAAAATTATATTATATTTTTATTTTATTTTAATAAAAAATTATGTTGGATAATTAAATAGGAGATTATCGTCTTAATTTTACAACATTGAAATTTCAAATAGAATTCGTAATTAGTTACAAATTGTTTAAATAAATATTAATTTAAAAATATTATTATATCCATTTTTATATATGTTTTAAATAAAAAAAGAGTTTTTTCTCAAAAAAACTTTAAAGATATATTTTAAATGAATAGATTGTCTTTGCTTTTTCAACTAACTACAATTCATTAGTTTTTTCATAAATATACGTGTTTGATCTAATGAGAATGTTTGTCTCTTCACTTGTGGTCTAAATGATTACTTTTAAAAAATAATGATAAAAAACAAAGTCGCCAAGTAATGATAATGTTTTAAACACATAATATATATATATATTATATTATTATCCACAATGATAAGCGCAAACGACTACAATTGACCAACAATCATCTGGACGTTTAATGCAACACCATCTGAGGTCAAAACCCCTCTGTCTGCTAAAACACCCGAACATGCTTTGAGGGTTGTTGTCATTTGATTTAGAGTTTGCACTATTCCCGTAACTTTTTGGTATAGCAATATGATTGTCTTCTTTCATATCGGGGTTAGTTGTGCCTGAGGAGTTACAAATAATTAAAAAAAGTTAGAATACACAATCTTCATTGATCACTTTAATGTGTAAGTAACTTGAAAAGTTGAGATATAATAATCACATATAGTAGACTTACACTCATGAAACGTGATAAGTGTAAGGAAAATAACACAAAATAGTGCAGAAAGTGATGAAAAGTTATTTCTTGCCATGGTAGGTATGGATTGAGATTGAAAGAATTTTTTTAATGAGTTTGAAAAATAACTCTGATAACTTCATGTTATATAGTTTTTTATCTACTTTAAGAATTCGTCAACGATGTACATTTATAGTTGAGTAAAGATGGATATTACCCAAAAAGAGATGATTTAAATTTTACCCATGATGTGGATCTTAAGTGGTCCAATCATATCATTTCTCTCACCTAGTTGATCTTTTTCACTTTATTTCATAGTGGACAAGTCAAATACATATCATTGGTGATACATTTTTAGGTGATACCATCATTATTCTTTATGTGTAACAATGAGAATCACTCAAAACTGGATCACCCCAATATCATCATGATGTTGATTTTAATTGATTGAGTCATATAATTTCTCTTACATCTTTAAAAAAGTTCTTTCTCTTCCATGATTTGACCACTTAAGATGCATATCATGGGTGATATTAGAGTGATACATTTTTTGGGGGATAGTCGTCATTAATCATAAGAGTAATTATTGGTATTATTTTAAAAAGATATTACGTAAACATCATCTGTAATTTAAAATTTAAGTGATCCAATCATATCATTTCTGTCATATGGTTAATTTTTTTAATCGTTCCATGATTGGACCACATAAGATCCAGATCATGACTATGTTTGGTGATACCCAATATTATTATTTATGAGTAATGATGGACTTCGTCCAAAAAGATATCACCTAAAAATCACCCACTTTATGGATCTTAAACGGTCCAATCATATCAGTCCTCTCACTTGCTAACTTGTTTCTCTCATCCATAATTGGATCACTTAAAATCCATATCATGGATGATATTTGGATATATCGCTCCTTTAACTATAAACACAAGGTGGAACGAGATATATTTTTGTTAAGGTCCAAGAAGGCTTATGAGCAACTCTCAAAATTTTATTTTATTTTAGCATTTATTGAACTATATATCACAATATTATGAAAATTTAACCTATATTTTATCATCGGATCAATAAAATATTGCTAAGTGAATTAGAGAAATTCGACATGAAGAGAAGAAAAAAGAATCTGTCTTTTAATTTTTTTAGCTTATAATTTATAAATTAATATAATATTAAAATGAGTATTAAAATGTAATAACTAAAGAGTAATTATGATCGTGATATTAAATAGCTGAATGAACATATAAAATTATATTATATTTTTTTACGGTGCAATTTCATATCTACATCACCGAATTTTTTTTAAAATGTTTTAATTTCTTTTTAACTTTCGATATTCAGTTTTATGTGTTCCTAAAATACACAAAAATACATTTATGTATTCATGTGACACATAAAATCATAGAATCAATTAAAAACATTTCCTACTTTAACAAAATCATTTTTCACTTTATTAATTGCATATACCCTTATTTTTACTTGTTTTTTACTATCTTGATGTATTATCTTTTTCTCAGACCTCTTTTTGTTAATTTGTGTGTTGATCTAATACTTTATACACTCATTTGTGGATCACAGCAACACACAAAATCATGTATTCCCTTTTAGTCATGCCTTTTTCAGTCTATGATTTTGTGTATCACATGAACACACAAACCGATCGCTTTGACTGGAAGAGAAAAAATGAATTTATGTGTTACTGTAGACGAATGATTATTTTGTGTATTGCAACAACACACAAAATAACAAAAAGGGTTGGACAAAAGGTTAATACATTAGAATAGTTGAAAATGAGTAAAAATCATTTTTTTCTCTTTATTAATTGCATATACCCTATTGTTACTTGTTTTTTACTATATTGTTGTATAATCTTTTTGTCCAACCTCTTTTTGTTATTTTATCTGTTAATCTAATACACAAAACAGTCGTTTGTATATTACAACAACACATAAAATCATATATTCTCTTATTCCGTTCTCAGTTTATGATTTTGTGTATCACATAAAAACACCAACCGATCGGTTTGACTAGAAGAGAAAAAATGAATTTGTGTGTTACTTTAATACACAAATGACTGTTTTTTGTATTACAACAACACACAAAATAACAAAAAAAGGTTGGACAAAAGGTTAATACATCAAGATAGTTAAAAACGAGTAAAAATAATTTTTTCTATTTACTAATTGCATATACCCTATATTTTCTGTTTTTTTATTGTTTTGTAGTATTATATTTTCGTCCAACCTCTTTTTGTTATTTTGTGTGTTGATCTAATACAAAAACAGTCATTTGTGTATCACAACAACACGCAAAATCATGTATACCCTTTTAGTCATACCCTTTCAGTTTTTGATTTTGTGTATCACATGAACACACAAACCTATCGGTTTGACTAGAAAAGAAAAAATGAATCTATGTGTTACTGTAATACACAAATGACTGTTTTGTGTGTTACAGCAACACACAAGATAACTAAAAAAGGGATGGACAATAAGTTAATACATCAGGTTAGTTAAAAACGAGTACCAATATTTTATATGTGACTAATAAAGAGAAAAAACCGAATTTGTTATGTAAGAGAATGGTTTAGATTGATTTTATAATTTTATAGTTACAGAAATACAAAAATATATTTTTGTGTATCGTAGGAACACATAAAACTGTATATCGAAATTTTAACATAAAATAAATCAAAATAATTCTCTAATGTAGATATATACCATCCCCGCTCTTAATGTCAAAGCGGACTACAAGATATCATCATAATTAAAACAATCAAATACCTCTTGCGATGCCTGCTCAACTACATCCATTCAAAAGAAATCTTCCTGAGAGTCTGGAAACTTCATAGCTCGGAACACATTAAACTTGACTTCCTCGTCTTGGATTCTCATTGTCAATTCGCCATTTTCTACATCAATCAATGTATGCCCCGTGGCTAGGAATGGTCTTCCCAAAATAATGGGGACATTCCTATCCGCGTTGTATTCAAGTATAACAAAATCGACGGGAAATACTAACGTACCTGCCTTAACAAGGACATCTTCAATTCGGCCTTCCGGATGTGCAAGAGATCTGTCCGCCATTTGCAAGACCATAGAAGTAGGTCTTGCTTCTCCAATTTTTAGCTTATCAAAGATCGATTTGGGCATCAGATTGATGCTCGCACCCAAATCGCATAGTGTTTTACCTTTCCATTCTTCTCCAATCGATATCGGAATTGTGAAACTCCTAGGATCAAATAACTTTGGAGGCAATTTACTTTGATAAATAGCACTACATTCTTCAGGAAGACCAATCATCTCATTGTCACAATATGGCCTTTTGTTAGTGAGTGCTCTTTTCAAAAAATTTGTGTACTTGGGAATATCTCGAATAGCTTCCAACAACGGGATGTTAATACTGAGGCCTCTCACTCTATTAAAGAACTTCTGAAAATTGACCAAATCACCCTTTTTCTGAACTCGAGATGGAAACGGTGGAGGAGGGCGATTACTCATAACATCATCTTTCTTCTTTGGAATTTCACTCGGCCTCTTTATTTCTTCAATCTCAACATCTTTCTCTTTCTCACCCACATCCTTTTCTTTTCTTGGAACTTCTTTCTCTTTCATAACAGGAAAAGGAGGTGGAGGGAGGTTCTTACCATTTCTGAGAGTAACAGCTTTGCAATCTTCATGTTGTCTCGGATTTTCTGTGTCACTAGGGAGTTGCCCTTGTGGACGTTGATTAAGTTGTTTTGCGAATTGATCCATTTGGTTCTGTAATAGTTTGATACTTGCATCAGACGCTTGTTGATTTTTGATAGCTTGCGTCTGAAGAGCAATTAGGCTTTCAACGGTTTTCTGAAGGGTAATCACACCTTCTTGTGGATGGGCAGGTAAGGCTTTTTGGTTCATGGTTTCATTGTATGTGTCTTGAGGAGCTTGTATTTGCGCATAGTTTCCTCGATTCTGTCCTCCTTGAAAATAATTATGTGGTCTTGGATTGAAGTTGTTACCTTGGGGACGATGCTGATACTTGATGTCTCCTCATTTGTGATAGATTAATGTTAGGATGAGACATCATTTTAAGTGATTTAGAAGTCAATAATGTCAATTTTCTTGAGTTTTAGTGCACTTTCCTATTTTGAGTCTTGATTTGTAGAAATAATATTTTTAGAGCATATTGGGTTTAATTGTTTATTTAGTTTGTAGCTTTAAAGATAATTATGGAGATTAATTAGAGTCCAAGTCAAAGATTACAACTTATGGAAAGAGATTTGCATGGTAATTGGAGATAAGGAAACAAAAGCTAAAAAGATGGAAAAGGAAAAGCTGCCTAAATCTGGGATTCTTTATACACGTCCAAAGATATGCGTTTTTACCTAAGAAATAGGCCGATTCTGGTGATTTCCTTCTTAAGGGTCAAGATAATTCTGTTGCGATTCTTTTGGTATCTTTTGGAGCTCAATCCGACCAATAACGAAGAAGATATGCTCAAAACGGTCCAGCAGTGTTTATCTTTATTTCCATACGAATTTGAGTTGGGCTAGAAGTCCAATACCTTACCTCTTCCTCAAGAAAACGAATTAGGTCTTCTAAACACCTATAAATACACCCTTGTATCACTTGTAAATCATCCTTGCCTCATAGTAATTAGTTCTTAAGGTTTTATTCTTCCACTTCATTGTAGAGAGCAAGATGATGTCTTTTGTAATTTCTTTTAGTTTTTTCCTTCAGGTATGAACTAAACTCCCCATAGCTTGGGTTTTGCATATGTATAATCTATGAATTCTAATTCTTCTATCTAATTTCTTTGGGAATTATATGTTTTAATTTGATATTAGCTACTTACTTAATATTTGTTTATGTGTTTTGATTTAATGTCTTTCCTAGAACTGGTCACTTTAGGATTGTTTTAATAGTAGTTAGATGGTCTCCTTGACAAGGTGTTTAACTATTGAACCACCACATAATGTCTAGTGTCGATATTAGTTCTGACAAAACATGATTCTAACTAGATAGACATTAGGGTTTGTTTTAATCACCATATCACCAGGAATGCAGTATTTGCTTAGGGCCTTAGTGGCGTTTGATAACCCTAAGATAAAACACTTCTTGGTTGTGCCGTAGACCCCTTAGTCGCTCTCAAGGTCTAAGGTATGGGAATTTAGAATCCTGACTAAGTATACCAAGAGCTAATATTCTCCCTTATTAACTAGATTTATAGATAGAATTAGAAGGATTAGTGCATACTAGCAAAACCTGAGCTATACTTCTCATCTCATATTTCTTATCTTTTATTTTATTGTCTTTATTTTCTTAGTTTTAATTCTTAAATTCGAAAATCTGTTCCCTTTAATTTACTGTCTTCTAATCATTTACATTTACTCGTTATTCTTACTCATGCGATTAACACACTTAAGTCCCTGAGAACGAACTCTATTTATCATTAAAACTTGCATACGTCCTATAATACTTGCAGTACTGTGCCTGTCTAGGGTGAGAGTGCGTAGTTTATTGACTTATTTTAATCTTATTTTTATCACACCCTAGGCAACACCAATACGCATATGTCGGATTGGCTGCCCCATTAGGATTTGAGTATTGAAACCCAGGATGGTTTCTGTTAGGCTGATATCCATTACCACTTGAATTAAAGTTTCCTCTGTTGGAGACAAACATCACAGGCTCTTGATTATTCGAACAACTCTCCTCGTCATGATCATTCATACCACAATACGAACACATATAATCTTCTTGAGCAGCTTGCACAGCTACCTTCTTACCCGAAAATCCTTCTTTTACAGCTAAAGTGAGTTGTTTTAATTGTTGCTATATGGTGATTTGAATCTTGTTCTCAAGGGTAGCGAACTTTTCTTCGATGTTAATTTTATTCACTCCTTTAACTGGGGTTCTTACTGAACTCCATCCAACTTCATTCTTTACCGTTCTCTCTAGGATGAGCTTCGCATGAGCCGGTTGAACTTGTAAAAACCCAGCACCACATAGCAAATCTAAGTCTTTTCTTGAAGTCCCATCAAGACCTTTGTAGAAGTTTTTTAGCTGTTGTTGTTCTGAAAGGTCATGATCGGGAACTCTACATAAGCACATCTGAAATCTTGTCCAGCTTTTACCCAAAGTTTCATCATATTCTTGACGGAACTGAGTTAATTCAAGTTGATCCTCTAACCGCATGTTACTTGGGTAATACCTGTCAAAGAAAGCAGTTTCTAGTTGATCCCAATTTGTTATCTTCGTAGGCTCTTGTGAATCGTGCCATTCACTCGCTCCATCAATAACGAAAAATTGAAACGCAGCAAAATACATTTGTTCCTTTGAGACTCCTTGTGTGATGTAAGAATCACATATCTGCTTGAATTTATGTACTGCTCGGAGGGGATCTTCTCCAGCTTTACCACGAAAATTTCCAAAACTTTGGAATTGAGCTAACATACCTGAATTTGGACGAAACCTCGGAACATCTATATCTGGAGCACCTACCCCTAAAGCAGGAGCACGGAATGGAACTTCTTCTGGACCGTTAACAAACCAGGGATCTTGATTATTTTCCATTTCTTTTTCCTCTTTTTCTTGTTCTCTTCTTTTCTTGTTTGCAAGTCTGATTAACGAATCCGGATTATCAAGGATTTGAACTGGTGGTTCAAATCTGAGCCTTCTTCGCATACACCAAACCTAAAAATCTGAAAGAGAAGAACAAACAAAAAGCGTAAAAATGATAAAAATAAAAATAAATGCAACTATCACTAAAGGATAAACACCGTGGTCACACGTTACCGTCCCCGGCAGCGGCGCCAAAAACTTGGTGGTCCTTTGTGTGTTCTAAAATAAATGCAAAAAGTAATTGAACCACAACCGCAAGTGTACGGTTGTCCCGAGTAATAATAGTGATAACAAGATCGTTCTCAGGGACGGTTGGTTAACTACAATGCTTATCAGATAATGAATGGTTGCACTTATGAAAACAAGTAAAAGATATAATGATTGAGTGGTTGTTTGTATTAATCCTAAGTAATGAAATACAATAAGGAAAATGCAAATAAATATTAAAACATAAGTAAATGAAAGGAAGACGCAAGTATGAGAAGGCAGTACTTGAGAAACGCAAGGGATCCTCCTAATTCTATTTCATAACATATGTTGTTTAAGGGTTAAATTGGTCAATTAACATTGGTCGGGATTCTATAATCCTTGTACCCCCGTCAGGGTGGACTACAAGGCTATTCTAGAGTGTCACTAGTCCCGTCAGGGTATATATGATCCACTTTCGAATGATTAAGTAATTTTACCACATTGGCCCTAAAATTAACTAAGCTCGTCAGAGTCAAATAGTTTCGATTTTAGATTGAGTAATTAAGTCCATACCTAAACACTCCGTCAGGATGATCCACACGCCACATATGTGGAATAGCCTAGTTACTAACACCTGTTCTTAGTTGATCACTCCAAAAACAGTAAATAATCTCAAATTACAGAAAAATGTAAAAGACCCAATTTAAATTAATTTATTAAAAACCCAAATTCAGACATATGGAATTCAACAGAATAGGGATTCACCCGTTATGCATTCTCAAGTACTATGAAGAAATTAGCTCATACTAATTAAAAATAAAACTAAATTAAAAGAAAGAGAACTCATAATGTTTTACAGAATTAAAAATAAATAAAACCTAATTTCCGGAATTGGATTTGGCTGAGAACGCAGATATAGACACTCTCCAGCTCTACAGCTTTCTTCTTCTTCCTTCGTTGACTTCTCTCTGATGCTTCTGCTTATGAATAATGAGTTGTATGTAAAATAGAAGTCAAAAGCCCCTTTTATACTAATAAAAACGGATTAGTCCTTGGATCTAAAATTAAATCACTAATTAAAATCCCAAGTCCATTTTCTAAGCCCAAAATCTCATAACTGATGCACCACCTCCACTAAAACAGCTCTAGCCGATTCGTTATTACTCTGATTGACCTGAAATCACATGCTAAATATCCGTAACTTGATAAGGAACATATTCTTTTCAAAGTTCAGCGGCTAAATCAACTCTTAAGTGCCTCGAAATCAGCAATCTTTGGCCTGTTTTCCAGATTTGCAGCTCTAAAATATAATTCTTTCGGGATTTATCTTCAAGCTTTGACTCCATATCACGATCTTTGACTCTCTTCTCGGATTCCTTTCCTAGCTAATATTCAAAACCTACAAACTTTTCACTAAAATACACAAGATTACGCGCAAAATTTTAATAAATCAAAAATACTAGAAATAAAATAGGAATTCCGGATTATTTAACTTAAAAGAGTATCAAAATATTCAATTAAACATAAAAAATGATGTCTCCCAAGGGTCGAAAATAAGAACAATTAGGGAGACATCATATACCATTTCCACCAGGCTCAGTTTCCGATTTAAATGATGCATCGCATGTATAAATAAACCTAGTACCCGGATATTCTTCTGTGTTCCAGGGTTCGGTGACATCTGATCTTGTATTTGTAGTTCGAGATTGCGGTAATTGCATCCAATATGGTCCAAATAGATCTTTCATGCCTGCAAGGATAGTAGAAATAACTTCTTTTGGTTGAATATAATTATTTTCATGTATCATTTTTATTTTTGCCTTCCAGATGTTCCACAATGTTAGTTGAATGTATGCCATAAAGGTATTTTGGTCCCAAGTTTTATTATCCAAAGTATCACATAATTTGCTTATCCAGTCGCCAATAGATTCGGGGTCCTCTTCCGGAACACGAAATTGAAAGGTTGTGCCCGCCCATACCTGCTTAGAAAAGTTACAAGATAATAACATGTGAACTACCGTATCCGTTTTTGTTTCACACCAGTTGCAGTACTTAGTATCACAGCAATGCCTAAAGAAAAGATTTTGCTTTGTAGGCAAGAGGTTTCGACAAGCTTTCCATGTGAATGATCTCACTTTATTAGGCACATTTGATTTCCAGACCCTATTCCACAATTTGGGGTTGCCAAGTGCAGCTTGTTGCGAAGTTTGAGGCATATTATTCCATTTATGCTGCATTAAGACTTTGTATCCCGATTTGGTAGTGTATGTCCCTGTCTTAGTATGGGGCCATATATTTGTATCCTGGTCCTCAGTATTAATTAGTGCAATATTCCTAATCTCCCCATGAACTGGCCCTGGAATCACATTATCAATTATTTCCCAATCCCATCCATTCTTCTGCTGATTCATGAGCTGGTCCACCGTTTCCAGATTAGTATTGTTTGGTTTATCTTTAATTACTCCTGATGTGAGCCATTGATGTTTCCAAATATTTGTAGATTCCACGTTCCCTATTTGGATTATGCCTTGTGCTCTTAGAACATCCCTCCCCTCTAGCAGGCTTGCCAATGACCAGGTTCTATTCTGTCTAAATTTCACATCAAGAAAGGAGCAATGTGGGAAATAGATACCTTTCAACACCCTGGCCGCCAGTGATTCTGGGTTAGTAATAAATATCCATGCTTGTGAGGCCAGCAAAGCCGTATTTGCCTTCTTGAGGTCCCGGAAACCCATTCCACCTACCACTTTTGCAATCGTCAGTTTTTCCCATTCCATCTAATGAATCTTCCTTTTAGCTAGGGAGTTCCACCAAAATCTGGTAATTATCGATGCTAGTTTCCTGCAAATACCCAAAGGAAAAGAGAAGATAGACATAGCATAGGTTGGAATAGCCTGTAGCATCGCTTTAATTAGAATTTCCTTTCCCCCTTCTGAAAGTAATTTCGCAATCCACCCTTGAGCTTTGTTAAACACCTTATCCACTATCCAAGTAAGTGTTTCCATCCTCGACCGTTTGTGACAAAGGGGAATTCCCAAATATTTCCCTAAATCCTGTGTCTCTCGAACCTGTAATCTTGTTGTAACCAGTAGCCGGATATCCTCCGGTGTTTGTTTGCTAAAACACACCGATGAATTTGCAAAGTTAACTTTCTGACCCGATCATTTGCGATACGTGTCAATACATTCTTGGAATTCTCCAAGATCATTCCCATCCAGTGAAAGAAAGAATAATTAATCATCTGCAAATAACAAATGAGAAATAATTGGGCAATTTCGAGTAATCTGAATACCTGAAATGCGTTTCTGTTGCACTTTCGTTTCAAGTAGTGATATCAAATATTCCGTCACAAGGGCAAACAGCAGGGGGGAAAGGGGATCTCCCTGCCTAAGGCCTTGACCAGACTGGAAAGGGGGTTGACGTTCTCCGTTGATGTTAATTTGAAAGGTGACTGTAGAGATACAATTCCAAATCCATTCCACCCATTGCTGGGCAAAACCCATTTTTACAAGTAGAGCTCTCAATAATTCCCATCTGACTTGATCGTATGCTTTTGCCATATCCAGTTTAATCGCCGCGAAATTCTCCTTGTTTTTCAAGTTCCTTTTCATAAAAAAAAACTTCCTGTGTGATTAGAATGTTATCTTGTATTACCCGTCCCTTAATGAAGGCTGACTGTGTCGGAGAAGTAATCCTTGTAATAATCTGTTGTAATCTATTCGCCAATATTTTTGCAATTATTTTATATATATAGTTTGCACAGGAGATTGGGCAAAAGTCCCCAACTCCTGTCTGAGTGTCCCCCTTAGGAATTAGTGTTATCAGAGTCTCATTTAGTAGTATCAGTGAGGTATTATTAATGAAGAAATCAATCACCAGATCTACCACGTCATGGCCAATAATATCCCAGTACTCCTGAAAAAACCTTCCATTTAACTCGTCTGGAACAGGGGCTTTTGACGGGCTTAAGTCAAAAACCGCTCTCTTAATTTTATCCGTATCCGGTATTAGGGTGAGAAAGTCATTCATATATTGAGTAACTTTTGTTCCAATGTCCCTCAGCGCTTCTGATAGGTCTGTAGGTTCCTGTTGACTAAGAAGGTTAGTATAGAAAATATTAAATTGATTTTTTGATATTATTTTCATTCTCCACCCAGGCTCCATTATCATCCTGTATCCCTACTATCCTGTTACAATTCCGTCTCAGTGAAGTCAACGAAAAGAAGTATTTAGTATTTTATCCCCGTATTTAATCCACTGGTCTCTAGCACGATCAGACCAGTAAATCTCCTCACGTTTCCAGTGCATTTCTAGTTGTGATTTGACAATAATTTCCTGTGTTCGTTGATATTCAGAGTTTGGTTCATTGCCGATCCTAATTAATTCTTTTTCCAATTCCTTTATCCTTATCTTATTGTTAGGGAATGTTAATTTCCCCCACGTACTTAAAGCCTTCGTAGTATTCGTTCTTTTATGGATTACTCTTTGAAGTGGTCTAATTTCAATGTTATCATTCCAAGCATGTTGTATAACTTCTCTACAATCGTCGTGCTCATACCAATTAGTTTCAAACCTAAAGTGTCTTACATTTTTCTTTCCTTTACTGTGGGGTAAAAGTATGAGCGGTGAGTGATCAGACCCCACCGCAGGTGGTATGTACACCAGTGCATTAGGATATTCATTTGTACATTCAGTAGATGCAAAAGCTTTATCAATTCGCGATTTAACTATACTGTCATCACTTCTTCTATTAGTCCACGTAAAGTAACTCCCGTAGGTCAGTATTTCAGTTAGCATATTATTAGATAAAAATAAATTAAAATTGAGGATATATTGTTGATTTGGGGGGGCTGAGCTTTGTCTTTGAGTTGTATTTGTTATGTCATTAAAATCTCCCAAAATCACCAGTGCTTTATCATGATTGAGTCTCCAGTCAGTAAGTTGATTATAGACCAACTGTCTATCTTGATAGCTATTAGGAGCATGCATAAACACATAATAATACAACCTATTCATATCATTAATTAAAATAGAAACATAATACGGGCAAGAGTTTAGGATGGAAACCGTCACAGACGAATTCCATACCAACAAAAAGCCCCCAGAGTGTTCCAAAGAACCCTGGGGGTTAACCACAAAAAAGTTATCATAATTCAAGTTTCTAACAAACATTGGTGCATCAACATTAGCCATCATAGTTTCACAAAAACACGCCACAGTGGGTTTATGCTCCTCCACCATGGCTCTAATAACCTGGACTGTCAAAGGAGCCCGAATCCCTTGACAGTTCCAGAAGAGCGTGATCATTCTCCTTCCGCAGCCATCTCCGGGTGGTTGCTTCCTCGTCTCCCCCTACCTCCCCTTCTAACTCTTCCACGAATTCTAGCAGTCCTTTTACCACGAATACGGTTATACTCCTGTTCAAAGTTCATCACCTGCCTATCTCCAGCACCATCTTCCCAAGTTCCAGCATTTAATTCAATAACTTGCTCAACAATTTTATCCTTTACCTCATTCAAACCCTCTTCATTCGCAACCTCCTTATCAGCCTCCCTATTCACTGTAAACCCAGTCCCCATCACAGCAGTTTCATTACCCTCATTATCATCTTCCTCCAAAGCCACCCTTTCTTCCAATGTTAATTCCCTGAGTTTATCACCTTCAACACTATACACGCTTGTCTGCGTCTTCTGTCTCTTATTATCCACAGTATGAAACCTCATATATTCAATTCTACGCTTCTTAGCAGTTTTGTTTGACATACCTTTAAAGCGAGCTGTACTATTGTTATCAGAGTCAGTAGTATCATTATTGGACTTTGATTGTTTAGGCGTAGACTGGTTTGTATCCTCCTTCCCCATAGCCTCTCCATCCTTTGGTGCGTCCTCATGTTCATCATCACTAATGAACACCATTTTCACTGCCTGTTGAACAAAAGTTCCTCGCCTAATTGTATCCTGTATAACCTCCTCCAAGTCTTGTTGTTGTCCAGTTTTGTTCACCCCACCCATGTCCACATCACCACGAGTTGCTGAGCTATCCTGATTCTGCTCTCTTTGATAACTCGTTCCCCTATCAAACCTACTCTTAGAACGCCTTTCCCTCTCCCGACCATCTTGAGAAGGTGGAGACCTGTTGGTGTCGCCTAGGGTGTGATAAAATTAATACAAAATAAGACCAAGAAACTACGCACTCTCACCCTAGACAGGCACAGTACTGCAAGTATTACAGGACGTATGCAAGTTTTAATGATAAATAGAGTTCGTTCTCAGGGACTTAAGTGTGTTAATCGCGTGAGTAGAAATAACAAGTAGAAGTAAATAATCAGAAGACAGTAAATTAAAGGGAACAGATTCGAGATTCAAGAAGTAAACTAATTAAAACTAAGAAATTAAAAGACAATACAAGATAAGAAATATGAGATGAGAAGTATAGCTCAGGTTTTGCTAGTATGCACTAATCCTTCTAATTCTATCTATAAATCTAGTTAATAAGGGAGAATATTAGCTCTTGGTATACTTAGTCAGGATTCTAAATTCCCCAATCTTAGACCTTGAGAGCGACTAAGGGGGCTACGGCACAACCAATACGAGGACTCAAATAGGGTTATCAAACGCCACTAAGGCCCTATCCAGCACACTACAATCAATTGGTGATATGGTGATTAAAACAAATCCTAATGACTATCTAGTTAGAAGCATGTTTTGTCAGAACTACTATCGACACTAGACATTATGTGGTGGTTCAATAGTTAAACACCCTGTCAAGGAGACCATCTAACTACTATTAAAACAATCCTAAAGTGATCAGTTCTAGGAAAGACATTAAATCAAAACACATAAACAAATATTAAGTAAGAAGCTAATATCAGATTAAAACATATAATTCCCAAAGAAACTTAGATCGAAGAATTAGTTATCATAGATTATACATATGCAAAACCCAAGCTATGGGAAGTTTAGTTCATACCTGAAGGAAATAAACTAAAAGAAATTACAAAAGACATCATCTTGCTCTCTACAATAAACTAAGGAATAATATTAAGGTTTTCTCTAAGCAAGGATCATTTACAAGTGATATAAGGGTGTATTTATAGGTGTTTAGAAGACCTAATTCGTTTTCTTGAGGAAGAGTTAAGGTAATGGACTTCTAGCCCAACTCAAATTCGTATGGAAATAAAGATAAACACTGTTGGACCGTTTTGAGCATATCTTCTTCGTTATTGGTCGGTTTGAGCTCCATAAGATACCAAAAGAATCGCAACAAAATTATCTTGACCCTGAAGAAGGAAATCACCAGATTCGGCCTATTTCTTAGGTAAAAACGCATATCTTTGGACGTGTATGCAGAATCCCAGATTTAGGCGCTTTTCCTTTTCCATCTTTTTAGCTTTTGTTTCCTTATCTCCAATTACCATGCAAATCTCTTTCCATAAGTTGTTGTCTTTGACTTGGACTATAATTAAGCTCCATAATTATCTTTAAAGCTACACACTAAATAAACAATTAAACCCAATATGCTCTAAAAATAATAATTCTACAAATCAAGACTCAAAATAGGAAAGTGCACTAAAACTCAAGAAAATCGACATTAAAGACTTCTAAATCACTTAAAATGATGTCTCATCCTAACATTAATCTATCACAAATGAGGAGACATCAAGACCCCCAACTCAAAGTTGTATCGTCCCGATACAATAAAGATAAAAACAAAGGGAAGTCTATAAATACACATTTATAAAATTCTCAACACAAGGGAAAAAGCATAGCAGAATATATAGAATAAACCTAAAGCACATAAATCAGAAAATTTCATGCAATAATATTCATAAACTACATACCTGTACACTTCTCATATCCACAGTCAACACGGCTTGAATTCAAGATTAGATTAGTTTCGCAGTGTAAGAAGGATTGGGACTTTACTTAGTTCCCCAAGAGAGCTATAGATTGTTCATCGATTTTTACTAGCTTCAAAGGTCCACTCAACTAATCTCTAATGGCTCATCCACTTCTCAATTACATAGCAAAGAATCAAAAGGTCTTTAAGGTTGTAATGTAGGCTTAAGGACGGTATGGTAGTATATTTGGATAATTTGGAGTGAGCTTTTGGCTCTCTCCTCACTAGCCATCAACGAATCGCCCTAGAGCTTGAGTTACTCTCATAAAACGTTTCTCACTCAACCCAATGAATTCCTTGATGCATAATTTAGCATCCCCAATAACCCAATTAAAATCTTAAGATGTTCACATAAAAATTCCACTTTGCCGGTCCGAATATATATTTTCTTTCCTTTTCAAATCAATTTTAAGCTATGACTCTCTTTTAATGTTGAGATATCACGCTATTTTCTCATATATTTTTTTTCTTTTAATGCCCTTGTTGGCAAAATTAGCTCGTAGCTTCTTTTTCATTCACTATTACCCCGGCAAAGGGTTACAATAAAAATCTGTGAATCATCAATATAAAGCACAAAGCACAATTAATAAGCTCAAAAATCCCAACCCAATAACAATTCCCATAATGGTGGACCCACCACCCCAAATTCAAGCTCTAAAACAACTGTCTATGCATCGCGATTCAAGTGCGGGTCATATGGAAAAGTCCTAAAATCTAAAGGATATGGCTTATAACGTGTTTCAATAAAGGCTTTAGAAAGGCTAGAAGGGGCTGAGAAGGATATAGCATATAAATTCAAAAATCACAAGGAGAGAAGGTATAAAAAGGCTTCAAGGGTTTCAAAAATTAATCAATTTCTACACTATGTAATTTAGTTATTTTCTTACCTTTAGCACTTTCATCAAATGGTTTTTCAACTAGCTCGGATCTCACGGCCTACACACTTCTCAAGGTTCCCTGAGATCGAACATACTTTCTATCGCATTGCTCACTAATCTTTTCTTTACTATCAACGTGTGTTTTCCTGCAAATACTCAAACCACACAAATACATAGCTCATAAACATATTACTTACTATCATCAATCTACTGAGCTTATGCTTTCAGGCTATTAAACACATTCTACATCTAATTCCCATGTATCAAAAAATTAAATTTCACCAAAAAACAGAAAAATAGAGATGAGAGACAACGAATCCCCACACCCCCAACTCAAAAATGAGTCGTGTCCCCACGACTCGAAAAAGACTCGAAAAACAGAAATTAAAATTAGCAGATAAAAGCATTTACAGAAATGGTAAGGAAGAAAGAGAACATACTCTCGAGGCTATTGCCTCGCATCATTGACATCCAAGGTTGGAATTGCTGGACCTTTCGTTAATTGCTCGAGGAGTTTCATGATGTGCACTTGATTAGCATTGATTTGTGCCACATCATTGACTAAGGAAGTTTGAGCTGCTTCGAATTTCGTTAAACGCTCCTCCATCTTCTCTTGCCAATTTGCTCCTTTTCTTCTTTCGAGACTTGCGTAGAACCCGCTCTTCGAAAGATATCCTTGATCCAAGCATTATCAATATAACTCGTCTTAAACTTGAGTTTCTCTTCTTCACCCAATACTACATTCGCTTCTCGCACAAGACATGTGATCATAGTAGGAAATTTAACATTATAAACCGATTTAGGAGAGACCGAAAATCGTATCACCTCCTCATAGATCAACTGTGCCACATCAACTTCTTCTCTTCTCAAAATACAGTCCATAAGTAGAGCGTACTTCATAGTCACATCCAAAGTTCGTGTGTTCCCAAAGATATTAGGGACTAGGAAATTGTGCCAAATTCTCGCATCCGATTGAAGATATTTGTAAGGCCAAGGTGCCTTCGATTCTCCCTTATGTGATTGCACTTTCTCCTTGTCTAATACATGCTCAAAAAGTAATTCCTCATCAAAGATTTTTCGTTTAGCAACCGCTTCTTCAAATTTGCAACAACCTTTCAGTTTCTTAAACTTGAAGTGGTTCCTAATCTCCTCAACTGTGAAAGGAACTAGCTTTCCTCTAATCGGAACACAACCTTTACTATCTCGGCTAAAGAGGCCTAAATAGAAATCCAAAACTAATTCATGACATAATTCAGAACGTCTTACCATGAACGTAGACCAACCCAATTTCTTACCAAGTTCTACGAATCTCGCGTATTCTCCATCTCTAATTTCTTCCTTGAATACTTTCTCATAAGCAAAAGGTAGTTCTTTCAATTGTATCTCTGCAGAAGCTTTTAAAGCTGCCTCTTTGTCTTGTGGAAGCTGTGTTTTCTCCTTTCCATAAAAGTAAAGCTTTTTACCATTACGATCAAACAAAGGTATTGCACCATCTTCAACTTTGTTTTTTCCCTTTGATTTAGAACTAGCACCTTTGTCAATTGATTTCTTCTTGGTTACCTCCAATCCCTTGTTCTTCTTCACCTCCCTCTTGTTAGCTAAAATTGTTGTTCTATTAGTCATCTTCAATTAACCCCCAACTCAAAGCTTTAGCAACCCTTGAAATTTAAACTCTTGAATTAATGGTTGAACAAGCTTGATTTGGCTTAGGAAGTATGAATGGATGATTAATCTCTATGTGGGTGAGGTGGATTTGTAATGGGTTGGCTTGGATTTAAGAAATTGTAGGATGAATTTGTTAACTTTGAGCTCTTTGATTCTCCAATTGAATGGATTTGGTGAGGATTGGGTGTTTGATTCTCTCTTGTAATGATGTGGAGAGAAGATTGGATGTGTTTTTTATGATGATTGGGTAGTGTTTTGGTGATTGGTGAAGGTTTTGATGAGCTTTAATGGAGTTGGGAGAGTTTTGGGGAAGATAAAAGAGGTTTGAGGTTGAATAAATTCGGTATAATAAGCATTAACCCTCTTTTATAAGCTCAAGACCCGTTTTTCTTCTTCCAGCGGCGCGCGCGCGGTATACCGGCCATATCCTCCGGTATACCGGAACATCTGTAGCTCCAAAATTTTTCGCTCCGTCAATAATCACGTGGCATCCACCCCGTGGCACGGGTTTTCGCTCCTGTGGTGCCCTCCGGTATACCGGGCATAACCTCCGGTATACCGCCCCTGTCAGCTCAAAAATATTTTCGCCTCGGCATGGACCACGTGGCAGCCACCCCGTGGTACGGGTTTTTGCCTCTGTGGTACTCTCCGGTATACCGGGGTTGAGGTCCGGTATACCGCCCATATGGACGGATTTTTCCGAAAATTTTATTTCTCCTCCCGAACTCGATTTCTCCAAACCCTACACACCAAAAACACTAATACCTTTCTCAAATATGCATTATCAGCTAAAAACAACTAAACTAAACATAAACTAATAAACGTAAAAGACATAAAAGCATAAAAAAACTACGGGTTGTCTCCCGTACAGCACTTTTGTTTAACGTCTTTCAAAGTTAGACGTGTTACCTCTGTCAAGATTTGCGAATATAGCCTCCCCAACAATGAGTAAGGCTATGAACGTCAACAAATCTGCGCTTGACCCCAGTTTTGGGGCGAATTTCTATCACTTTGGCTGAAACAACCTTAGTGACAATGAATGGTCCCATCCACGAGTCTTTGAAACTTCGTGGCCTATTCTCGCGTTTGTGAGCTTTCCATAGAACTTCATGGCCAACCCCAAACTCAATGTTTGGCTCAGTATCCACAGGTTTTAAGTGGATCTCCTCAGGAGGGACTTTGTGATGTGAAAGGTTGTGGATGATAGGCATGGTGGGATCTAACTTCCTTGGTTTCTTACCCAAGACATAGAAGATCTTGGATACATTCTTAGCATGAAGGGTGATGGTCCCTTCTTGGAAGTTGATCACACTTTGACTTGTGGCCATGAAAGGCCGTCCAAGTATGATTGGAACCTGCTTATCTGCATCAAACTCAAGTATAACAAAGTCATTAGGGATGGCGATATTACCTACACGGACTAAGACGTCCTCCACTGTTCCCCATGTCCTTTTAACTGAGTTGTCAGCAAACTGCAACTTCACTGGAGTTTTCTCTGATTTCTGAAGTCCAAGTCTCTCGAACACGGACTTAGGCATAAGATTCACACCAGAACCCACATCGTACATCGCTTTCACTTTGAGCATACCATGTAATTGAATAGGAAGGTTGAAACTTCCCGGGTCTTTAAGCTTTGTTGGTAGCTCTCTTTCACTTCTTCTTGAAACCCTCAGGTTCTCTCTCGGTATCTCTACACTCGCCTCTTTCTCAGGAATAACTTGCGTAAAAACTTGTTGCGGTGTAAGTCCTCTCTTCGCAATCTCAAGCAGTTGGGCGTTGATATTTTCAGGTTGGTACGCCTCTACAAATGTCTTGAGTACAGTGTCATCTTTCGGATTTGTATCAGGAATAGTTGATGACACTGGTTGAACAATAGGTGGTGGTTCCACCTTCTCTTCTTCTTTCTCTTCATGCACAACATGTGCAACTTCATCTTCAACTTTTGACTCCTTCTTTGAGTCTTTTTCCTCTTTCTCTTTAGCCAGCTCAGCTGCATACTCCATAACCGATCGAATTTCTTCTTGCATCTTCCTCAGTAGCTCTATAAATTCGGCCTTCTCTTGATCGTCCTCCACATAAATTTCAGAACAATCGGATTCCACGAGGCTAGACATGGTTGGTTCTTCTTCAGTACTCGGAACTTCCACGTCACTAATGGCAGCATGTGGTGCTTCCTCTTTTGCTTCTTCAATTTCAAGGCATATAGCCTTGCAAGCTTCGAACCCAACATTGTTTTCACCTCCTTCGATTGCCTTTACTTCATGTTGTTCTACAAAACTTGTTAAAACTTTGTTCATCTGTTCTACTTGAGTACGTATTATCTGAAGTACGACATCGTTTCCTCTGATCTTCTCTTCCTGAGCGTTCATATTCGCGGTCAAACGTTCTAGAGCTTGTTGATCCAACGATCCTTCTTGAGGGTACTGAGGTAAAGCTTTTTGATCTAATGAATCGGTATAGGCATCTTGAGCAGGTTGTTGTGGGGGAACAGGTCTATTCTGATTTTGGTACTGACCTCTCTGTTGGAAAGAGTTGTTCTGGGGACGCTGTTGATAATGACCAGGATTAGCGACCACTTGTGGATTTGAATACTGCATACCCGGATGGTTTCGGTTACCCCATTGATAACCTCCGCGATTGGATATAAAGTAAACAGATTGTGGATTTGATTCACACTCTTCCCATGTATGATCGTTAACACCACATTGTTGACAACCTTGTGCTTGTTGTACTACTTTTGTAGCGGCTAAATTCTTCCCCATCGCTATCTTCAGCTCTTTGGTTTGATTTTCTAAAGCGGATATTTGAGCTGAGTTTGCAGTTTCTGCATCTAAACGAAGCGTTCCTCGGGTCTTTGCTGCAGACGCTCGTGTTGAGGGCCAACTTATTTCTTGTTCCATAATATTCTCTAAAACCTCGGAAGCTTCATTGTGATTCATGGATACAAAATTACCCTTCCCAATGTTATCCACCTTTTCTCTACCTTTATCATTAAGACCTTCATAGAGCAAGTTGTAGAGCAGGTGTATAACCATGGAGCGGACATCTAGCTAATTTTTGTTGAAACCTTGTCCATGCTTCTCCCACTGTTTCTCCATCTTCTTGGGAAAATCTTGCAAGCTCGGCTTGATCTTTAAGTCTCATGCTCTTTGGATAAAATCGGTTAAAGAACGCGGCTTGAAGTTCTCTCCAAGAGTGAATGGTTCCATGTGGTTGTCTTTCTAGCCAATCGCTAGCTCTTCCGGTCAAGAAAAATGAAATCATATGACAATACAGTTGCTCGCGTGTAATGCCAGGAGTAATGTAGGCATCACAAATCTGCATAAACTTCTGAATCGATTTTACCGGATCTTGTATTGCTGTACCAGTATTGAGTCCGAAACTTTGAAATTGACTGAGCATACCCGGATCGGGTCAGAATTTGATATTCGGAATCTCAGGAGGGCGGTAACCGATGGGTTGAACATGGAATGGTACATTAAGGCCAGGAAGGTCTTGTTCAACTCGGTTTTGTTGATTATTTTGCCCATTACCTCCTCCTGCTGGTAGTTGTTGTCCTTCTTGTCCACCGAGTGGTGGATCTTGAGCACCAAGGGGTGGTCCAAGTGGTGGATCTTGGGCTGCCATTACTCTTCTCAAGGCTCTTTCCTCACGAACTCGTTTGTTGTAAGGTCCGAAGCTCCTCTCAGGCTCCGATAAAGGAGGCCAAGAATTAAACACTGTGAAACCTGAAAAAGGACTAAAGCAAACCACAAGCGTAAATCTGGAAAAATAAAAACTAAAACTAAAAAGTAAAAACTAATTAAAAACTACTACTCGAAATAGATAACCCACCCGCTAACGAGACACAAGTCCCCGGCAGCGGCGCCAAAAACTTGGTGTCGCCTAGGGTGTGATAAAATTAATACAAAATAAGACCAAGAAACTACGCACTCTCACCCTAGACAGGCACAGTACTGCAAGTATTACAGGACGTATGCAAGTTTTAATGATAAATAGAGTTCGTTCTCAGGGACTTAAGTGTGTTAACCGCGTGAGTAGAAATAACAAGTATAAGTAAATAATAAGAAGACAGTAAATTAAACAGAACAGATTCGAGATTCAAGAAGTAAACTAATTAAAACTAAGAAATTAAAAGAAAATAAAAGATAAGAAATATGAGATGAGAAGTATAGCTCAGGTTTTGCTAGTATGCACTAATCCTTCTAATTCTATCTATAAATCTAGTTAATAAGGGAGAATATTAGCTCTTGGTATACTTAGTCAGGATTCTAAATTCCCCAATCTTAGACCTTGAGAGCGACTAAGGGGGCTACGGCACAACCAAGACGAGGACTCAAATAGGGTTATCAAACGCCACTAAGGCCCTATCCAGCACACTACAGTCAATTGGTGATATGGTGATTAAAACAAACCCTAATGACTATCTAGTTAGAAGCATGTTTTGTCAGAACTACTATCGACACTAGACATTATGTGGTGGTTCAATAGTTAAACACCCTGTCAAGGAGACCATCTAACTACTATTAAAACAATCATAAAGTGATCAGTTCTAGGAAAGACATTAAATCAAAACACATAAACAAATATTAAGTAAGAAGCTAATATCAGATTAAAACATATAATTCCCAAAGAAACTTAGATAGAAGAATTAGAATTCATAGATTATACATATGCAAAACCCAAGCTATGGGAAGTTTAGTTCATACCTGAAGGATATAAACTAAAAGAAATTACAAAAGACATCATCTTGCTCTCTACAATAAACTAAGGAATAATATTAAGGTTTTCTCTAAGCAAGGATCATTTACAAGTGATATAAGGGTGTATTTATAGGTGTTTAGAAGACCTAATTCGTTTTCTTGAGGAAGAGTTAAGGTAATGGACTTCTAGCCCAACTCAAATTCGTATGGAAATAAAGATAAACACTGCTGAACCGTTTTGAGCATATCTTCTTCGTTATTGGTCGGTTTGAGCTCCATAAGATACCAAAAGAATCGCAACAGAATTATCTTGACCCTAAAGAAGGAAATCACCAGATTCGGCCTATTTCTTATGTAAAAACGCATATCTTTGGACGTGTATGCAGAATCCCAGATTTAGGCGCTTTTCCTTTTCCACCTTTTTAGCTTTTGTTTCCTTATCTCCAATTACCATGCAAATCTCTTTCCATAAGTTGTTGTCTTTGACTTGGACTCTAATTAAGCTCCATAATTATCTTTAAAGCTACACACTAAATAAACAATTAAACCAAATATGCTCTAAAAATAATAATTCTACAAATCAAGACTCAAAATAGGAAAGTGCACTAAAACTCAAGAAAATCGACATTAAAGACTTCTAAATCACTTAAAATGATGTCTCATCCTAACATCAATCTATCACAAATGAGGAGACATCACCTGTCAGTCCTATCCCACACGCCATAACTAGCATGAGACAGAAACGAGTCCCCCACCCTCTTACGAACTCCATACAACGGTTGATCCAACATATCCTTAATAACATTTTCCATACCCCAAGTAACCAATCTAAGCTTCGCATCCGAAAGTCCTTCCGTATCTACTGGATCCCCACAGTTCTCACGTTTGTGGCCCAGTATACGACATGCAAAGCAAAATAACCCTAGACTCTCGTACTTAAATGTCACCCAACCAACACCATCTTGTTGCCTAAGATACTTACCCGGTGGAATGGGATCCAACACTCTGAAACCAACACAGAATCGAAGGGTTGGAACAATAGCGTTGTCATCCTCCGGGAAGTCGATATCCTCCAGGTTCGTAAACGTACGAGCAATGTTCTTGATAGTAGGAATTGTATTCTGAATGTGTGCAAGTCCACCGACTTGAATCCACTCCGATGAATAATTAGATGCTGTAAACGTGCCATTAAACGTGCCATTAAACGTGCCACTGCCTTTGGTAAACCCCGCATGGGATCCAATTACGTTTCCAGGCCTAAGGTCCCAAAGAAGATCCCTTTCCCTTTGATCATCTATCTCGAGTTTAAAGTAATTTTGAGAAATTTCAGAAACCACAACATTACCTCTAACCTGCCATCTGTCAATAACCCAGCATCGAAACCCATTGAGATTAACCTTGTCGTCACCCATCACTCTAACCATGAGCACACGTCCCCGATCCAAATGTTCAACTCTTCTAACTTTGATGTCAAGCTCTATAACCCCAAGCTCTTCCTCCTCCGCGGGGTCAAGGAAGGTCACCGGTAATGCATGGCGTGAATGAGTAGCCATACCTCTAGAACAGATTTTGGAAATAGTACTCGCGTTTTCTTTTCTGAAGGTTGAAGAGAAGAAATGAGATTTTAGAAAGGAAAGTGAAACGCCATTGAATAGTATAGCCTCGTTTTTATATGACTCATAGACACGAACGGAATCAACATGTATATATTATTCTATTTTCATATTTTCACTTGATAATCGTGTAACTAATAGTATATGTTTGTACAATTAACTGCTTTAAAGGTTTATGTATCATTATCTTCATTACTATCTAAACCTAGAGGACATTTTAATATTAATAATAATAACAATGTAGCAGTCGCTTCTTGTCCTATGAAATAACCTTACGTGTATAAATAATATATAATGTTAAAATAAAGGGTTGTTAAGTAAAAACTTATTACGTGTATCTATGGTTAGAGGTCTCTTTTAATGAATCTTATTCAACCAATGGATGTGAAAGAATTGTAATGGGTGTGAAAGAATTGTACTCAGTTTTAAATGTACACTCAGTTAAAGCTGCTAAGATGGTTGCATGTATGTATAAAATGTATCCAATTACTTTATTTGGATATTATTCTAGGTTTAACACGAACAAGGAGAAAATTATTAGCCTCAATAGTTCTCGGCTCCTCTATACCCCCAACAACTTTGATTTTCTCTGTGAATTATAGGGGTCGTGGAGTCTTTATGGTCCATTGAACTTTTTTATCACTCAAAGATCCTAATCATAGACATGATCAGTACCTACATGTATACATTATTCTATTTTCATATTTTCACTTGATAATCGTGTACCTAATAGTATATGTTTGTACAATTAACTGCTTTAAAGGTTTATGTATCATTATCTTCGTTAGTATCTAAACCTGGAGGACATTTTAATATTAATAATAATAATAACAATGTAGCAGTCGCTTCTGGTCCTACGAAATTACCTTACGTGTATAAATAATATATAATGTTAAAATAAAGGGTTGTTAAGTAAAAACTTATTACGTGTATCTATGGTTAAAGGTTTCTTTTAGTGAATCTTATTCAACCAATGGATGTGAAAGAATTGTAATGGATGTGAAAGAATTGTACTCAATTTTTAATGTACACTCGGTTAAAACTGCTAAGATGGTTGCATGTATGTATAAAATGTATCCAATTACTTTATTTGGATATTGTATCGATTATTCCTTTATAATATTTTTAGATGAGATAAATGGAAGAAAAAGGAGGGCAAATGATCTAAAAGAAGGATCCATTCACTACAAGAAAAATACACATACAATGACGATTTTTTAATGATAATTATTCCAACCGTCATTATTAAAATTAACCTCCACTTTTACTGTGACGCTTATTTGAGTCGTCAATATTTGACCTAATTTTTTGACAGTTTTAAAAAGTCGTCAAAAAAAAATCTGCAATTCTTAATAATGTGTTCCTAAAAAATATCAAATAAAACGAATATACATAATCATTACCAACACTAATATATATAGATTTTCTTAATATTTTTATTTTTCTAATACTTGTTTATCTTTTTTATCAATTACTTTTTTACAAAATTATTAAAATATTATAATTTTGTCAATTAAAATCATACAAAATAATATAATAAAGTTTAAGATAAAAAAGATAAAGTATACAATCAAAAATGTTGAAAAATTTCAGATGAAAAAAATGAAAAGAAAAAGTAAAGGTCGAAAAACGATAAAACCTAAAACCCAAAAATTTAAAACTCATGTCTTCAAGATCGATAGTTGGTCTAGTGGGCAGATTACTCCGCAGAGACCAAGAGGTATTGGGATCGAATCTTATTGGAGCAATGACTTTGAGCCCAAAGTGGCTCTCAGATGTATAAAACAAACTCATCTATTCACGCCCGCATTCGAACACAATACAAAATATAAATGTCTTAGACACTTACCTATTCACCAAGCCAAGAACCCAAATTAAGGTAAAAAAATTAATTTTACCATTAAAACTCTATAAAATAGATTTCATTCTTTTATAACTTTTTCAGAATTATTTTAAGTATAATTATAGTCGTTTTGTTTATTATCTTTTTATACAGGTCCTACAATAGCTTTTTACCGTATGAGAAGTGACGCGCTAAGAAAAGCGTATATGGGTAGCAAAATGTCGTGTGAGCAATTTGGTCTTATACTGCATTTCTTGAATTGTTTTGCAGTAAATATTCATTTGGCGCAACTGATGAAGATAGCCTAAAGAAATTGAACAATATTCATAATATTGTTGACAAAAAATAAATTCATAAATTGGCCAATGTTCTTTCCTTTCTAGTTTTCTAGGTCCCATGTTATGCCATGACTGTTGGAGTGAGCAATTCAGTCTTATACTGCATTTTTCAAATTGTTTCATAGTAAACATTCATTTGGCGCAATGGCCGGATATTGTCTAAAATGAATTAATAAATAAAAGCAATCCTAAATCCACCACCGACGAGGTCCCCAATAAGGTTAGAAAAATTTAATATTCTCCCCACTCTCGCCACACTTCGTTATTCGAATCTTAATGATTAGTTGGTCTCTGAAGCATCAAAGAAAGTTGTTTAAAAATAGCTTAGGAAGATAACAAAGAAACCAAATAATGTAATCAAAGTTTTCCCCTCCAAATGAATCCACTAAGAAAGATAGCATCAGGAGTAATATTTGCATATTTTTTGTGGAACCAATAAAAAAACTAATGTTGTTGAAGTTTCTATTTACGAGCCAATTATTGAAGATTTAGAAACAATATAAGTAAAATGGTACGCTATCTAGTAGTAAGTTTATGATCATCACTAGCGATGGGTAGGTTATCGAGTGTTATTGAGTTAGTAAAATTTGTTTTTTAATACAATGGAGGTCTTAGGATCGTGGGAAAATCCCTATTACATATTCAATACATTTGTCAAATCCGACGCGAAGATTCTCCTAGGAGTTTTCTATTCGATCCCGTCTCTTGCGAGCACTCCCCAAATTTTATCTGGTGCATCAACGAAGAAAGTGTAACAACTCGTTTGTCATAGCTTTGAATGAGCCACTACAAGAAAACTGCTAATTGGTGACACTCATTCAGAGACATTTTTCTAAAAATGTCACCTATAGTGCATTTCGCGACATTTATTAAGCTGTACCCATAATTAGTGACACTTTTTGTATAAATGTCACCTTTAAGTGTCGCCTATGGTGGCGACATTATTTTAGCTGTGACCTCTAAATCTTGGCGGCATTTTATTAGCTGTTACAAAGTGTCGCGAAGGCAAAATTACTTATCTGCTCATCATTCGATCCCCAAATTACTTATCTACTCTTTTGAGGTCTTAACGTATTATATTTTGTTGATTGTCATATAGTTATATTCCATTGTAGTAGAAGAGAAACAAACTTCATTTTCTCTTCTCATCTTTCTCTCTCTTCATTCTCTCTCAGATTATACTCTCCCGATTCTTCTCTACTCTCTTGCAAATCTCTTCTCAGATTTCTGAATTTCAGATTTCTCTTCTCTACTCTCTTCATTCTCTCTCAGATTATACTCTCAGTTTCTCTCTTTCTATGTATTAACTCATTCCTTTGTATGTAATCACTGATAAAACCCTAAATCTCAATTTACGAACCCTAAAATAAGAGTTCTAATTGCGAGCCAATACGACTTTGATTTCAATCCAAAAGGTATGGATATTGCGTTAATGTTTCACATTATTGCATTTGATGGATAAAAGTTGCAAAAATCCACATTTTTTATTTAGATTTCGTTAATTATTATTTCGACAGTAATACTGCAATTTTGGTTATGTTTTCTCCCAGATTTTTTTCTTCATCTCGTTTACATAGGTGTGTTGTTGTTGATTAGGTGTCAATGGAGTCACGGTGTTGATTGGAAGTCTTCAGCTAGCTTTGCTCCACAAACTAGTCCTTCTTTCAACACTTCGAAGATATCTCTGCCATGGTACTTTCACTACTTGTATTAATCGCAAGATCTCTGTCATTTTTTATTCAATAAAATGCTATTTTATTTATTTGATCTTGCCAAATTTTGCTTCTACAACATCTGCAACACAAATTCTGATCGTCATTTCTATTCTTTTAACGTAACACCTTCAATTTATGCCCTGACATAATATATATTTTACACACCTAATCTGTTAGCTAGATTTCTGAGTTGTTGTACATCTGGATTAATGTAAACACATTTTAGTACCTCATATCATGGATGTGAATCTTCAATGTGGATTGCTATGATTGTTGATGGTATCTGTGCACTTTTTTATGCCTATTTCCTTATTTCATGCATCATTATATGGAATTTCTTATGACATGTACTATATTCTTGACAGGTGCATTACTCAAGTCACTGACATTTGTTTGCGAGTGTAGATATCTTATGTCTGCACACTTAAACATATAAAAAGCTGCATAATATTTTAAGTTTATCTGTGTTAATATGCAGAGCTTAAAGCTCAATCCTAATGGAAGATTAGTAGTTGTATAGGGAGATAGTGAATATATTATATACTCAGCTTTAGCTTGGATTTAATTGTATATGAATATGGTTTAGATACTTGTTTTAGCTTAAATCTTGCAAAATCTGATGTGAGTTCATCAGATATACAGTAAAAAGATTGATTTGCTTTCTGCAGATATGAGTTTATTAATGCAGAAGTTTGATCCTTCATCTTTCTTGCCAATGCCCTGTTCTTTTTGCTGAAGTTAATTGTACTATGAGTTTCATATTCTGCATAGTAGCATATATTTTGTCATAGAAAGAAGATATTAATCAAAGGCAAAATTTGTTCTTATTTTTTGCAGAAGGGATATCTTAACAAAGTTCAATGCATTTATTTGTTTGAGGAACTGAACAAATACAGGTATATCTCACATTTCCATGAAACAATTCTTGAGTGCAATTCTTTAGTTTTTGCTGGAATTTGCAGATTAATTTAGACAGATTTGCTGATCTCACTGATGCCATTGCTTTATGATTTCAAAAGGAGGAGACAGTGAATTTAGTCTTTAAGAATCTTGATTTCTTATAATAGAAACAACTGTAAGTCCCTTAAGAATCTTGATTTCTTTTCTAGTCCTTCAGTTTTGACTTTAAGCTGTTATTTGTCTTAACAATTTGTGATCTTTTGTTTCAGCTTGACATAACAAATAGTTTGGGCAAATGGTTTGGCAGACTTTAGAGTTTTCCTTCGATAAGGACTATGTAGGGACTAATCTGCAATTAAGTTATGATTCTTGTTTACACTTTTGAAGTTTTACTAATTGCACTTTGGTACACAGGTTGCCTGTATGTTTTGGAGATGGCTTTGAAAATCTATGCATAGTTATAAGTAAGTATTTAATTCGAGATAATTGCACCATATGTCCCTATATTATGTTATAAAATTCAAATAATAATAATGTAGGTCCGTTATTGAAGTCCGCAATGGGTTGACTTTCCTTGATTTAATTGCTGTGCAAATTGAGGTATTATGTTATAATTTCATTTAACTTTAACACAGCATCTCAAGATTCACGTGCCTCTAGCTTTAGTGAACTCATTCAACACACATGCTAGTTTTGCCTTGGCTTTAGTATTACACGAGAAGTTCACAGTTCTTGAGGTGAACCTATACATTTCAATTTCTTCATCTTTTCTTCTCTATTTAAAAACCGAATCTTATTAATTTCACATTTTTGCAGGTTTTCTGGGCATTTTTTATATATTTGGAAGCAGTTGCAATTCTACCACAGTTAGTTCTGTTGCAAAGAAGTGGAAATGTTGATAATCTGACTGGACAATATGTTTTATTTCTCGGGTATTTTTTTTTTAAATTTGAAATAATGAAAGATTTTCCAACTTTCGTGGGTCAATATATAATTGCAGGGCTTATCGTGCATTTTACATTTCGAACTGGATGTATCGTTATTTCACGGAGCCTAATTTCAGTAGATGGATATGTAAGTATATATTAAAACTAGAATGATGTGTTATTTAAACATTTATTAATTGATGAAAGAAAATGTTTGTTTTGTTGTAGCTGCGCTTATTCAAACAGCTCTTTACGCAGATTTCTTCTACTATTACTTCATCAGGTAATAAGTTTGGTGTATTTCTATTTATTTTTTTGGATTTGTGAAAATGCAAATAAATTAATTAATATGTTTGTAATGCACAGCTGGAAAAACAATGCAAAGCTTAAGTTACCAGCTTGAGGTGATTTATGTTGAGGTTTAGAAGGTACAGTGATACAACAAATCTCTTCTCTCTTATTGCCAATTCTATGATGACCAAAAGAAAAAGAAAAAGCGATTTTGTTAATAATTTGAAATGATTAGGCCGTGGGAATATTAAAAGAAAGAAGATTTGAATCAATTATTGTGAAGATTTTGTTAATAATTTAAAATAATCTCTTTTCTCTTATTTGAAGTTTTTTTTCTATTATTTTTTATCTGATCTTCTTATTGTCATATGGGCTTCCTATCCTCGTATTATTGTCATATTTTGTTGTGCAGCCTTCCCCAACTACATTTGATGAGGTGTTCAATTGCATCTTTGACTATTTATAATGGCAATAGGTGGGTAACAAAGTGTTCTTTTCAGTTTATTAAATTAGTTAGAACAATATTTAAATTTACTAATATGAATTTAACTCTGTTACTCTCCTATCTATACACATTTGGAGTCTGCTCAAGGTTGGTTTTTAATATATCAATCTTAAATTTTTCGTATATACGATATATATACGATATATATATATATACGATATATATATATATATATATATATATATATGTGCTGACCTGTGTGATATTTTTTCCAGTGATTTAATTTATGAATTCTTGACGATGCTAAGCAAGAGGCTCACAGAAGTTGTTTCTACAGTTTTGACTGATTTACAAGGTAATGTAATTTAAGGAAAGAGATAAACAGTGTATTAATAATATTATCTTTTAACAAACAGCTTGTGGAATGAAATTAAGAGGTGATGATCCAGCTGGAATGAAGAATTTTATTCAAAGTAAGGTCAATGAGTTGAAAACCTCATCTGAGGAAGGGCAAAGTGGTAAAAGGGTAAGCATTACTTGACTTCCCGATGTTATCGTATAATTACGTAATTAACCTCCCTTTGCATTAAACTTATTGCAGATGGAATTCATGCTTGAAACAATTTGTGACATCAAGAACAATAAAACAAGGCCTAAAGAAGACACTGTTCAACAGACTCGGATCAAGAAATGGCTCCAGAAGGTACTTTTTGTAGTTTATGTAACTATTTTGATCTTTTCTTAATCTTATTTTTTACATGTACTTCTAGAGCTCCTTTCAGGGAGAAAGCCTGTAAGCCGTAACTTCCCAAAGGGTAAAGAGAGCACTTTGTATTAGCCTATAAACTCGGCCTCAAATGAGCGTTGTAAGTTTTTTTTAGAATAATTTATATAGAGATTTAGCTTAGCATTGTATTATAATGGATTACATTGTATTATAATGGATTACAGGTGTTGAAACTTCTACAAGTTGAGACTGAAACAATTAAGTGGGGGACTAATTGATCATTTTCTTCGAATTTTCTTCTCGAAAATCCAGCTTCTACGCCTTGAGCAGGTAATTATTTTAAAATCTTGTTTTTGGTAATTAATTAATTTATATATTTACACTATTTAATTTGTATTCCAGTTGAATATTCATAAAAAGGCAATGCAAGAACTCGAAGAGATTTAACAAAAAGAAGCTGAAAGGTGCGCAAAGTTAGTTTATGAGGTAATGAAATTAGTTTTAGAAGTTCTTGATCTCTGATTCCATGTTTTGCATATCTAATTATTTTTTAAATTTTTTATATCAGGAAAATCATCACGAAGACAAAATGAGATGGAACTAATGGATAATAGTTGAATTATGAGCTAGTAAATATTACACAAATTATTTTAGAATTATTTGAATTATGCTATAGCAAATAGGAATTGTATATTAATTTTTTTTTTTTTTTTAAAAAGCGATGGGCGACACTTAAAATGGTGTCCCTACAGCAGAGGGCGACACATAAAACGGTGTCCCTAACGCGATGGGTGACACTTAAAACAGTGTTCCTAACGCAATGGGCGACACTTAAAACGGTGTCCCTAAAGCGATGGGCGACACTTAAAACGGTGTCCCTAACGCGATTGGCGACACTTAAAACGGTGTCCCTAACGCGATGGGTGACACTTAATGCGGTGTCCCTAAGGCGATGGACGACACTTAAAACGGTGTCCCTAAAGCGATGGGTGACACTGTAAAAAATGTCACCAAACATTAAGCGACAGTTTCCCCGCGGTGTCCCTAAAAGATGGCGACATTAAAAATTAGGACACTTGTTTTTCGTTAGATGACAGTTGGAAAAGTGTCGCAAAAAGTTTGGCGACAGTTCAATCAGTGTCGCGCACCTGCAAAATAACTGTCACCCATTAGCAGTTTTTTTGTAGTGAGCTAACCAATCGGCACAAGAGTTGGATTCTCTAAAATTATTTTTTATTTTGAATCAGACGTTGTTCTCCAGAATCATTCAGTTTCCACCAGCTGTTACTATGAAGAAAAACACAAAGAGGAATCAAACGAGAATCACATGTCCTTGGCTTGCAACCCGTAGTCCTCCTGGCTGATCAAGTCATCTCCATGCGGTCCATCGACACCGCCATTTCACTATCTCTTAACTCTACCCCGACCTGGACTCCTGGAGCCCCTATTAATCAACAAGCATAACATCACTGAAATCATTAACATTATACTCGTTACCATTAACAAACCAATATGTTGCTATTAGTACTCGAGCTACCATTAACAAACCAATATGTTGCTATTAGTAACTACACCAGTTCCAGATCCCTGAATTCCCCCTGATTTTCTCTCTACTTGTATGTTAACTCTATGTGCTATTCCTTCTGTTTCTTGTTTTCCATTCCCATTGATATGTGAATCCTCTTTCACGACTTCCGTTCAACTTCCCTAAGCAGATTCGACCACAACCCGCAATTCCTGAATCCTAGTGTTGATCAACCCTTTTACCCCAGCCGAACTTTCCTTAATTGCATTATGGTCCATGTGCTTATCCATCCCAGAGTTCTTTGTGCTTCTCCCCACTTTAGTCGATCCTCTTCCTATCACCCCCATACTGAATGACCCATCCTCTCTACTGCCCACTCGCCTTTCATAACCTATGTTAGAGAGAGAAAGTAAATCTAATTCAACAACAAATAAACATAAGCTGAAGTAAATTTAAGATGGATGAAAGTTTTACCGAATGTTCAAGAACTAGAACCTTACTACTCCATGACATAATCTTGATCCAATTTACTTGAAAAAGACAAGGATGTAGTACAGAAAGTAGATATAGGATTTTCCATCTCTCTCCTCTAAGATACTACAAGAAACAAAAAATAGTAAAATCTAGATAATGATTATATGGGTGAAAATAACATATACAAGCTCCAACGTTGAGGTCAATAATATGATCAACATGGATATGACTCGGTCTTCAAATTAATATATCTCAGCTTGCCTTAGACAATGTACCCTACCACAATAAAATAAGAGATATAACATAGCACATCATTCCATGTGGAACTCCTTATATGGACCTCTTGAATAACTTTATGGGGTCATGCATAAGTAAAGAGTGGTCAACTCATTTCCTATGCTTTTCTCCCAAGTCTCCAAGTTTGGGATCAACTTATGAGTATTCTAAACTTGTTCATCCCATTTTCTATCTATCATCTTCTTTAAGAACGTCGTGCCAAAAATGATTCAAAACTACACAAAAAGTGCACCAAATCAAAATAAAATATTTGAGACAAACAAAAGCATAAAAGTCAACAAATTGGGCATAAACATGTACGATTAACTCAGAGAAAACCCAAAATAAGTTCCCGGACATAGTAAAATTCTTTGGGGGATATCACTAACTTTGTGCCTTACAAAACTAATTATCTCAGTATACTAATGTAGTTGGTTACATGCATGGTTGTCATTCCTATGTATCATTGGTTATCTTATGTTATTTATATATACATAGTACTCTGTGAAATATGTGAGATAGTTTAAGAATCCTAGTGCAACAAGTAATATCCATATTCTAGCCTTAAGCTACCTAGATAAACAAATATTACACAAATATCAAGGGTAGATCGGCCTATCTCCTTACAAAGATGAAGTAGTTACTGTTATGACTCTGCCACCTTTTTTTCACATTAAAATCACTCGTGCCGTTTTATGAGTAAGATTTTTTAAGTGGAAGTTGTACCCGTTGTATGAGTCAGGTCATAAGCAATCTCAAATCCAAGGGGTAACTGATACACCTATTACCTCTCAAATTTTGTTTCTAGAGCCACCTCTTAGTCTTATCGACCATATCATATAGGCCTCAATCATTAGGAATATTAGATTAGGTTGTTTGGGGGTACTCTTCGCGTTCTAAATTTACAATCTGGACGAGCCCACTCAGATACACAATACACAACGTCGATCATTCTACTACGCAACTCAGATGTACGCCCTAACTTCCACTACCTCCAGCCAACACATATTTAGGGTTGTGATCGCTAAACTTTATCTGACAGTTAATAGACTATACACGTTTAAGGTAACTTATTAGTAATCTATCTTTACATTGTAACTTAGAAGTATCACAACTTATTCTCATCAAATTATATATGAAAGGCTTTATTTTATACATTTACATAATTGATAATAGAGTTCAATAAGTGAACCTATTATTCTAAAAATTGCTAGGAACTACTAGGACGCTCGAGCACCTTTGAGTGCCCATTAATCAGAAATTAGGCGGTTTTTGTATTATTTTATATTAAGTATATATTACTAATATATTGTTTGAATAATATTTACATCCTAATATACTTAAAGTAGATCACTTTAACATAAATAACAAATACTTAACTATAAAATAACAATTAATTATTATTAACCTAAAAAGGGACCAATTGTAATATAACCTAGTCATTCTTGCAGCTTCTCTCACTAGAATATTGCTCTCTCCTCTCTCTTAAATTTTTCGTTTTCCTTCTTCACTACGCTTAGGTTTCTGGCTTGATTCATCACGCCTTGGTTCATAACGTGTTAGGGATCGGCCCTGCTACACCCTAATCCCCAACCTCATTGGTATGGGGGCTATGTCTGATGGTTTTTTAGGGTTTCGTTTGAGACCCAAATACGATGATTTGGGGAAGAACAAACCCTACAATTTGTCTTTGGAAACCACCGAAGTCAGATGTTATTGCAGGAAATTTGGGGGCTTCAAGACTAATTATGAAGAGGCTCAAATAACACGTAAGAGGTGTATCGATTCCATCAAAACTCTTCCACCTAATCTCTTCGACCAGCCTAATCCCGAGGTAAGGAATAAATTAAATGGGTTGATCTCGTGCGCTGGTGTTTCATTATTACAGGAGAAGATTAAGACAAAAGGGGAAATAGTATGGGGGAGGCGAAACGACGGGCATAGGCGTGGCAAAAGAAATTGCTGCTATTGGTTCTGTGGTAATCATAATCACTCTTCGCTCCTACCAATATCAATAATGACGATGGGTTACTCATACTGCAAGCTTAACATAATCTTTAGCTGGGATTCAAACCTTTCCAATACCCGATATCATCAAGTACCTAAACCAGCTTTAGGCGTTCTCAAGAAGATTTCAACTTGGGTCCTTAGGCTTCTCCTATATAACACCTTCAGTGAGGAATGGTTCCCCTCACTTTACTTCCATCCTCTTTCTCAACATCTTTTCTTGTCTTGTGTTCCAGCTTGGCTTTCACTTTTCATAGCCTCTCTTATATTTACTTTGTTTCTCTGCTTGTGCCTGTTAATTTGTGTGTTCTTCTGTTGTGTGTTTAGAACAGGATTCTAAATGGCTACTCGAGAGAATCATGCCCTGCCAATTATCCCTTTGAACGATCATAAAGCGCGTAAACTTGGTGTTATCAACATTGGTATGAAAGCTCGTCTTTCAGAGAATATGAAAGAGGACAAAGCAATTCTTATCAAAGCTATAGGAGACTCCCCAATCTACGCCATTCAACTTAGGAAGTTCATAGAAGACAGGTGGGGAATACAAGGTCATTACAGGCTAACTGATGTGAAGAATAACATGTTCAAACTGGAAATTTTTAACGAAAAAGAGTTCAAGCGTGTGTGGGAGATGAGGCCGGGTCTTTTTCAAAAGCTGCATTTAAGTATGACTATGTGGCCACTTGTAGTCGACTTTAATGATCTGGTAACTGACTACTCATCAATTTGGGTCCAAGCAAGAGGCTTAGCATTCAAGCAGAATAATTTGGAAACAATCAAAGCGTTGGAGGTGTGTTTCATCAGAATTGAAGCTGTGGATTTCCCAAATGCACAAGAATGTGATGTCAAAGTGTTAAGGTTTCGAGTCAGATTCAACACTAAATACCCACTTCCTCCCGGTGCATATCTTTATCAAGAAGAAGGACCAGCCTGGGTAATATTTCAATATGAGAATACTGGATTGTTGTGCTTCAGATGTGGAAGAATAGGGCACCAATATGGAGAATGCCCAATAAAAAGCATCAAGCAAGTGGAAGACATAGATGAACGGAGGAAGGTGTCCTGGAGCATTGACAACGTTGCAAAATTTCCTCCCTTTAACCCGATTTATGGTTTACATATTAAAAATAATGGGGAATTTTTTAACTATTCTTACAATGATAAACTTATCAGAGATGCAGGGCACAATTACAGGAACAATAATCCCAACAAAGGAATTCAAATACGAGAAGGTGGTGAGGATATTCTGAGTAAATTCAACTATACTAAAAAAGGTAGTTCAAGCAAGATCATTAACAGAGCGCTAGTTGATGAAGAGAAAGAGAAAGAAGATCAAGAATGGGAGAATTGGAATAAGCAAATCCATGACCTGCGAAATGAGCTACATGAGTCTTCACAGAAGATAGAGGCGTACAAGAAAGCCCATGGCATCACTGATGATGGAGAAGGTGAGAATGAAGGAAGCATTAGAGCAGCTCTTATGGCGTTTGAGGAAGAAATGCGGAAAATCAAAGGGAAATATGTTGCAAATACCAGTAACACATCAGATCATAACATGGATACCTCTTCGAATACCCAACAAACCATCAAAAGAAGAAGAGATACTAGAGGAGCAAGAATAGAACCTGGACAAGGTGAGGTAAGCTCAAAAATGACAGGAAATTTTAAAAAGTTGAGGGTGGTGGATCCAATCGAGGACTTCATCAACAACAACCAATTCAGTATACTCGAGAATGAGAAAGAAGAGGAGGCAAGTTACAAAAAACAGAGGGGTAAGGAGAGGGAAACGAACAAAGAACTAAAAGAGTTTGAAGAAGAAGGATCACAGTTCGAACCAGAGGAAGAAGATGAAGGTAATTTTGAGAACAGTGAGAACTACTTTGAAAAAGACTTTGAAGGAGGGGATGAGGATCATGACATGAATTTGCAATATGCTGATGCTTTCGAGGAGGAGGAGGAGGTATTCGAGGTCAAGAATGGAGGCGGCAACTCCAAAAAAGCCGCGAAGAAGAAATGACAACCCTTTTTTGGAACGTCCAGGGTCTTCGAGCGCCCTTGACGTTACAAAAAGCAAGCTCGCTGGTGGCACAGTTCAGACCAAGTATAGTGGCTTTGTGTGAAACAATGTTGAAGGAGGAGGACTCTCGTAGCGTGTTGGAGCGGTTTGGTTTTGAAAAATCTTTTTTTGTGGAACCCACTGGTACTGCATCTCATTCAGGGGGGTTCCTGATTTTGTGGCACTCTTACGTGCGTTTAAGCGTTGTTTTTAGTTGTAATGCTTTTGTTGTAGTCCGTATTAATGAACTTTCCTTTGCTTATTACATCGTCTTTATTCACGCACCCAATGATTTCAAACTTAGATTGGATACTTGGAAACAAATAACGAAATGGGGAGAAACATTCAAGGACCCATGGACTATCATTGGGGATTTTAATGAAATTCTCAACATTTCAGAAAAAAAAAAGCAAAAACAAAGCCAATATTGAACATATCAATGTTTTTAGAGATTTTACTGTTAATAATTCTCTAGCAGAAATCAAATCTAATGGATGTTTTTTTACATGGTCTAACAGGATAGAAGGCGAGAAGAACGTTAAAACAAGAATAGACAGAGGACTAGCAACCTTTGAGTGGTTTAAAAGATTTCCGAGATCAGAAATCTTCATACCTCCGGCTATCGGGTCGGATCACTCCCCTTTAATTCTTCATTTCGATAATAATATGAGCATTAAAGAAAGATACTTTAAATTTGAAACTAGATGGCTGGATGATGAAAAATGTAAGCAAATAATTGAAAAAAGTTGGCCTATTCCAAAAAATAATAGCCCCATACCTAAATTTATAGATAAAAGAGAGTACACAAAGAAGAAACTTAGTCAATGGAGCTCAAAGACCTTCAAAAACCATGAACTCAATATTAAGAAGCTCCAGGATAAACTAACTAGTCTTATCAACAATACGAAAAGGGACACGTCTATAGAAGAGTTAGAAGTTAAAGAGGAGATAAGTAAAGAATATGAGAAGGAAGAGAAATATTGGAGTGATAGAGCTAGACAGAATTGGCTAGTATACGGAGATAAAAATACCAAGTTCTTTCACATGGCCACTATTAAAAGAAGAAGACTGAATAAAATAACAAGAATTAAAGATACAGACGACAATTGGATTGATAATCCAGATACTATCAAAAACAGTTTCCAAGACTTTTACAAAAACTTGTTTAGTGAAGTAGGAGGGGAGGAGGAAGAAATGGAAAAGGCAATAGAATTTATTAAACCTAAACTTAGCCCAGAAATGAACGATGAATTGACAAAAAGACCTAGTATAGAAGAAATCGAAAAAGCAGTGTCTGAACTATCGGCTTCCAAAGCTCCAGGTCCAGATGGACTTAATGGCAAATTTTACAAAGAATTCTGGGACATTATCAAGGATGAAGTTATTGAAGTAATCATTGACTTCTTTGAAAACAATCGATCTGTTGAAACCATAAATGATACACTTATAACCCTCATTCCGAAAGGAGAAACTCAAGAACTATTAGGGGACTTTAGACCTATCTCATGTGTTAACTTTATTTACAAGATTATTACAAAGATTCTCTCGAACAGATTAAGAGAAATCATGGATTTTATCATTTCACCCACTCAATCTGCTTTTATCAAAGGTCGAGCCATTCAAGACAACATTATTATTGCACAAGAAATTTCTTTCTTCATGAGCAGGAAAAGGAAAGACAAGAAAAACCTAGCGGCAATTAAAATTGATATGGCGAAGGCGTATGATCAGGTTAGATGGACTTTTCTCTTTAGAGTTTTACAAAAATTAGGATTTTGTGATAAATGGATAAATTGGATGAAAAATTGCATCACCTCGGTATCTTTTTTTATCAACATTAATGGGGAGAGACTGGAGAAATTTAAATCTGGAAGAGGTCTTAGACAAGGTGACCCTCTCTCCCCTTTTCTTTTCTCTATTATGACTGAAGCTCTTATTAGTTTAGTTGATAATTTTGTTCAGAATAGTTGGATAAGTGGTATAAGAATTAATAGAAACTGCCCGATGATTTCGCACCTTTTGTTCGCAGACGACTCACTTTTTTTTCATTGATTTAGATAATACTGATATCGATTCATTTAGGAAATGTCTGGATATATACTGCAAAGGGTCGGGTCAAAGAATTAATTTTAATAAATCAGCTGTCTTTTTTAGCAAAGAAACAACAGATGAAATCAAAGAACTGGTAACGGGGAAATTGGAAATGAAGGAAACTGAAGATTTGGGTAAATACCTTGGGATCCCATTATGTCATAAGAGATCGAAGGTCGAATCACTTGAATGGATAGCACAGAGAGTTTTCAAAAATACGGAAGGTTGGAAAGCTAAACTCTTATCAGAAGGAGGGAAAGAAGTGCTGATTAAAGCTATCTTGCAAGCAATACCTAACTACTATATGTCTATTTTTGCGTTTCCCATTAATTTTTGTAATAAACTTACATCAGCAATATCTAACTTCTGGTGGAATTCAGGTGAAAGAAATAGAATACATTGGGTTGCTTGGGAAAAAATGGCGATCAATAAACTAATAGGAGGACTTGGCTTTAAAGATTTTAAGAAAATGAATACGGTTCTGTTAGCTGCCCAAGCCTGGAGATTAATGCACAATCCAAATAACTTGGCAACGAAACTTCTCAAAGGTATTTATTTTAATAAATCAAATTTTTTATCCTGTAAAGTAAGACAAAGTAGGACATGGAGTTGGGCTAGTATTATGGAAGGAAGAGATTTCATTAAGAAGCACGGTCTAAAAATAATAGGAAACGGGGAAGACACTAATATATGGAATGATAAATGGATTGATACGGAATGGGAACTAGAAAAACCAAAGGGATCTAAATATACGAAGGTAAGCGAGTTAATGAAAGATAACAGAAGCGAATGGGACCAAGAAATTTTGGATAATCTTTTTCCAGAGCCAATAATTCATATTATAAAGAAGACAAAAATTAATGGAAAGGATACTAAAGATAGATTCATCTGGCCTTACTCAAAAGATGGAAAATACGATACAAAAACAGGTTATGAAGTCATGGTAGAAGACCTTAACAAAAAAAAAGCATCTTCCACCTTAGCAAAATCTATCCAAGAATCAAAAATCTGGAAGACAATTTGGAAATCTAATATTCCAAAGAAGATTAAACTATTTATGTGGAGAATTGTCAACAATGCTATACCGACAAGGGTTAATCTAAAAAAGAGGAAATGTGCAGATGATACAAATTGTCTATGGTGCAATAAACAAAAAGAGGATATCGAACACCTGCTGTTACAGTGTAATATGTGCAAAGACATTTGGGCAGGTTCGTTTCTCCAAATAAAAATACAGGATGATTTGGAGGACAAGTTCGAGGATTGGTTCCTAAAAACAATTAAATCGTTTACTAAGGGTGGTTGGGAGAAAAGGGTAGTCACAGACTTTCTTATGATTAATTTGTGGAATATTTGGAAAGCTAAGATGAAGGGTATTCATGAAGGCATCGCAGTGAATGGAATTGGGATCAACATGGCATCAACAAAACTCATGCAGGAAATTCATGGAATAAACTGGATCAAAGAAGGATATAAGGGCTTAAATACAAAACAAGAACAACAACAAGGAAGAAATAATGAAAGAACGGGAGAAGAAATGAATATTTTCTGTGATGCTTCTTTCTCTAACAAATGGGAACCCACTGGAATCGCAATCATATGTAAACAAACGGGGAATAATCCTAGTATTAAATTCAGCCGGAGCTTAAATTGCAACTCAGCGGTAGAGGGAGAAGCTGAAGCTATTCTCACAGCAACACACATCGGTGCATTATTTCCAGAGAAAGAAATAATAATCCACTCCGATAACCTTGAGGTCATTCAAGGTATGAAGCAGGTGACAGCAGCGCGTTGGAGTATCCAACCCATCCTACAAGAAGTTATCCACAAATCTGAAGAGCGTGATCATTTTTTGTTTAAACACATCAACCGGAAGCTCAACAGGGAAGCGGATAAGTTGGCGAAGGAAGCTAGGCACGCAGCATCTTTTGACTTTCGAAATACGACCAGTATTTTCGATGTTATTACTGCTTTTAGTAAATTAGGGATAGGTTAATTGTATTTTTCCTTCGGGTGCTTTGCACCCTAACTCTGTCCAAAAAAAAAAAAAAAAAAAAAAAAGGGACCAATTCAAGAAATATAGACTTGAAATTTTAAAAAATCTACCTTTCTTTTCTCGATTCAAACTCTAACATAAGTAATTCTTTTAATATTCTACTTATGTGTTGGGTTTGGTCAGACTGAATTAGTTATTTATGAGCTAGCATACTAGGTAGAATTCGGGTTGGGCGACCCATTAATCCGATTGAGGAGTTTATTAATTAAATTATGCAAAAACGAAACTTTTAGCAATCTTATAGAGAAATTCTAGGCGGATCACAATTAGAAATGGCTAGACGGAGTGCCTTGGTGGCTAGGAGGCTATGCTACCTTGTTTTAGAATAGTGGTGAACCTTGTTCTCTAGTGGTGCCAACACACATATTAAATTTTGAACATGTGATAATTTCATTACTTGGTAGACGTGAAGAGGCTTCTACCATCATACGTAATTCAAACATGTCGAAGAGACTGGTTTTTACATCAGAAAGAATGATTGAGGTTCTTTAAAGATTCAGTATAACGAAAGTAATTGCAATATTTGGATGTTATTCATAATAAATAATGAGAGATAGGAGATGGTTTAATGTGAGAAGAAATAATATTTTTTCGATTTTGATAATTAAATTATATTTGAATATTTTTTAAATTATCAACCAATATTTGAAATTTTATTTGTCACAATGAAGACACTTACTAGAATATTATTTTAAAACACCTTCATTCACAAGAAATTCATATTTTTTGTGGTTAGTTCTCTATAAGAAAATTTACAACAAGGTAACTTGTGTAGTGTAATTTACCTATTCCGAATGAAGGTAGTATTATAGATTTGTGTGGTACATAGGTTGTACAACCCTCCATCAAAATCCAATATCGCAAGCCCAAACAAAAATTAATCGGTTTCGATAAGGCCCACTTGTTTGATTGACCATCTTTTTTTTCAACATGTGGTTCAGGCTGTGTGTTTATTTATTAAAAACCCACATAAAATCGTTTGACCTTATAAATAAATAACATATATAACATGAATCTATAAAATCCTAATTCATTTAACCTAATCTTATATGTGCAGCCGCAACTAAAAACATTCAATTTATAGAAATCTCAAAATCAACTTCAAAGTGAAACTATCCACCAAAATTAAAAGCTAGAACCATTTATCGATTAGATTTATAAGGATCAAACACGATGCTAGAAATGATATAGTACATAGATTTATTAAATAGACTTTGGAGAGATTTTTTCATGTATTAGAGCGACTAAACTATACCTAGTGTTATGATGATCATTTCTGAAGGGATCAGGTAAGAAAATCTTAATTGTTTCGACTTCAAATGTATTGAAAATGTCATTTTGTCACCTTCTTGGACCCATTAATATATGATTTACTGATTTAATTAATTATTCATTGTAAATTTTTTTGGTTGTTTAGTTTATTAAAACTTCAAAACTTATATATTCTTCTAGTTGATATATTTTTAATCTATGATTTATTGCAAAATATATGAAATTTTGTAATCTTTTTAATATATTTTTACCATATGTTGATTTAATGCTTATTTAGTTTAATTGATTTATATGTTAAAGTAATAAAAGATAATATTAATGTCGAATTTTTCATATTTTTCACACAGGTTCATTTATATATTATTGTTTATTGTCATTTTGAAAACACGATCGATGAGCATTTCATTTCAGACTTATCAAAACTTATTAATATTTACGGTAAGATTTATTTGATAGTTTACATGCCCAAATATTTTAGAATACTATAATTGCATTTAAATTTAAGATAGTTTCATAAGTTTTTAAAATATTTAAATCTCTATAATATTACTAATTATGGGTATTAAAATTAAATTCTTTAATTAACTTTTACAACTGAAAGTGTCAAAATATAGTTGTTAATATTTTGAATGGGTGACAACTTAATCATTTCTCGTAAAAGTTATCTAAAAGTTACAAGGCGTCGAAATTGTATATTAAAATTTCAACTCCCTTCCAATCAGGTTGCACCACAAAATTTCATCACCTCCCTCTCGATTGAAATTCAATATATCATGAGAAATGAATTCTTCTTTTTAAAGTAATTATCTAATGAAATCACATCTAGTTTAACTCTTTCAGTTTTATCAAACTTTATTAACATGGACATGGCTATTGCTAAATATTGTATAGGGGAAAGAACCGTGAAACCCTTTATCTTTACCCAAAGTGCACTAGTCGCCCTCTGAGTTTAAAATTTTCCCCGGTAGCCTTCCAACTACGTTTTTTGTCACTGTTAGCCATTTTTTCAAATTTTTGTTAGTTGACCGTTAGTCAATGACATATGGCGTCATGTCACCGCCACCTCACCACCACGTAAGCTTCACGTCTGCGTGACGTCACCATCATTTACACATCATTTTTTTAAATTTTAAATTTTTAAATTCAGCCTCCTTCTTCTCACCGCACTCCACCGTCATCAATCAAACCCAAGCCGCTCTCTGCACCATCATCATCAATCGAACAAAAATGGATTCGGACAATTTTCGAGTTTTGTTATCTCGAGCAAAGGCCGATGTATAACAAGAGTCCATTAACACCTGCATCGAATCAGCTTATCTTCAATACCGATAACGAAAATAATTTCAAAGCTAGTAAAATTGAAGATTGAGATGAAGAAGATGGGGTGGATCCATACGGAGGATTATTTGATGATGAACGGACTGAAATTCTCAGAATCAAAGAGCGCCTTGAAGATCCAGACCAGGTAAATTATTTCACTAGTTTTTTGTTAATATTCTTCACCTTATTTTCTTTTGATTGTTACATCTTTGAAAATAGGATGACGACTCTGTCAAAGAATTGCTACAAACCCTAGCTGATATGGATATTACATTCCAAGCTCTCAAGGTAATTTTCTATAATCTAAATTTTACTATTAATCTTATTTATCTACTAATTATGTATGTATGTATATCAGGAAACTGGTTACTCACGCAACAATGATGGACATTCAGCTTTAGACTCATACAAATAATAAACGGCTAAAAGCTGAAAAAGAGAGGCGTCCAAAAAAAAAAAAAAAAAAGCTGAAAAAGAGAGAGCATGATGTTGACGGCAGATCTAAGGAGGAGCTGCCAAGTGGTATATAAAAATGGGTTAATGGATGTGATGAAGACACTTGTAGTATTTATGTATTTGTAAAATAGTCTTCTAATGGATTTTACTGTAACACCTTTGGTGATATATTATGATAAAGTGAGTTTTTTCAATAATATACCAAATATATAAAAGAATTGCAAGAATATATAAAAAAAAAATAATTGCAATAATATATTAAATTGGCATCTGGGTTGCTGATTCAAAAGTGAATTGGTATCCCAATTGCCGATTTAGTTTTTAATTATTTTAAATTGTTATTTTGTTTAATATTTTTTATGTATATATAATTAGTAATATATTAGTTTATACATAATTCTGGTATTATTTAATTTTATATATATATATATTATTTATTATAATTTGATAAATACATTTCTTGTTAGATTAAATTAAAAGAAAGTATTTAAATATTATTTTGAATATATAGTTAGAAGTAATATAAATTAAATTATTGTTGTATTATTTAGACTTATTTTGTTATAAGTAGCTTAAATTAAATTATTATTGCATTATTTAGCTTCAATTAATTTTTTTTCTAGAATTAATTTAAATTAAATTATTATTGCATTATTTAGATTTCTTATAAAATTAGTTTACATTAAATTATTATTGAATTTACCGTAATCTCACCACTACGCATTAAAAATGTATGTGTCTCGTGTCGCCACCTTTCAAATCCAAAAACCGCATCCGAGACAAGACGCTTCACTCGGGGGTCAACTAGGGCCCACGCGCATTACCGTAGTATCGAAGGTTGTACTCATGATTTGAATGCTAATATATGAATATTACAATTAATAAAGTATAATTAATAATTAATGTCTAACAAAACTATTTTAAACAAACCTAAATTACCTCCCAAATGGTCAGAATTCTATGATTATTTTGAAGCCATAGCAAATTTTCATCGAAGGGTTGCTTGAAACTACTACCTTCACCTTGTACTCTCGCCATCTTTTAATCCAAATTCATTAAATCAAACAAAAATCATAAATTTATTAACCAAAAACCTTTCTATTTTACTTTACCTAAATATAAAATAAATCATTTATTTTTTCTTCAAGAATTTTTTATTAATATTCTATTTTCACTATAATTAACCTAAATCCTAATTTTTATAATTAATTTAATATAAATTTAAAATATTTTATTCAGACTACACTAACAAAGTAAATCTAAACAATACAAAAATAATATAATTTGAACTAATTCGGCAATAATAATTTAATTTAAGCTAATTCTAGAAAAAAATTAATTGAAGCTAAATAATGTAATAATAATTTATTTATTAGCTACTTATAACAAAATAAGTCTACATAATACAAAAATAATTTAATTTATATTAATTCTAACAATATATTCAAAATAATATTTAAATAATTTCCTTTAATTTAATCTAACAAGAAATATATTTATCAAATTATAATAAATAATATATATATAAATTAAATATTACTAGAATTATGTATAAACTAATATATTACTAATTATATATATATATAAATTATTAAACAAAACAAAATAACAATTAAAAAAATTAAAAACTAAATCGGCAATTGGGATGCCAATTCACTTTTGAATCGGCAACCCAGATGCCAATTTGGTATATTATTGCAATTATTTATTTTTTTGGTATATTCTTGCAATTCTTTTATAAATTTGGTATATTATTAAAAAAAACTCATGATAAAGTAGTTCATGAATCAATAGAAATTCGACAAATGCCTTTTAACTATTTGTTCGATATTAATTTCTTTTATGAATTTACTTAATGTATATTTTATTATTTATTTAAATACTGATTTTAAAAAGTAGTATTTTTTTATTTCTTAATATTTGAATTTTTTTATTAAAAAAATTAAATTGTCAAAGAATTTTATTCTATTAATTTTTTTTAATTATTTAAGTAATTTAAAAATAATATCGTTCTTTTTATTTTTTATTTATAAATATCCATAACTGATATATTAAAATATAAAAATGACAAATATATTATTTGTATCAATTTACCTCTATCTTTAATAAATTAAAGGGATAATTCCCAATTAATTACAATTCTTCACTTTTCCTTCCCAAAAAAAGGAAGAAGAAAATTACTTACTTACAAATTTTCAACTTGATTCTCAATTAAACACATTGTCATATTTACCTTCAAATGTTGCCCTTATGTGTTTTTTATTTTTTTAATATTTTTTTTGAAATTTTTTCCAAGATTTTTTCTTTCAAAATTATTTATATTTTTTTTCCAATTGTTTTTTTAAAATTTTTTCCCGATTTTTTTAGATCGAAATTTCGGGTTATGTGTTGTTGTAACACATAAATATAGATTTATGTGTTCCTTTAAGACACAAAGTCATAAAATCGATTTAAAGGATTCTCTTCTTTAACAAAATTATTTTTTTATATTTTTTTTGTTACAAAGGAGGCCTAAAAGACCGGGAAATAAAACTCCCAAAACAACTTAATTAGCTAACGTTAATCTAGGCAATGCCCAACCGTACCGATCTTTCGCTAAGAGTCGCCACAGTCCATCCGGAGGGTCACGATATGGCAACGGACCACCCTCACATGCTAAACCAAACTTCGCCAACCAATTCGCACTCCTATTCTCTTCACGGTAGTTCCAAACCAGCTCATACTGTGTGTTCCTGGACAAAATAATGCAACACTGGCGTATAATAGTACTTGAGAAGGATTTTGAATTCGTACCGCCCTTCACTAGCGCGTACAATTCACTCGAGGCTATCTCAACCACTAGCGATTTATACCCGCTCCTTACTACTTGCTCCAACCCAAAATGAAGTGCACATACCTCTGCTTCAAACGAGTTACGCGCTATACAATTACCGGCAAACCCATTCAGATATTCCCCTCGGCTATTCCTAAAGAGGCCCCCCACTCCACCTACTAACCTTCGTGAATCAAAGGCTCCATCAATATTCGATTTTACCCCGAATTCTGGCTTATTCCATTTAACTAGCACACACTTCGAGACCACAACTAACCCACCATCCCGCTCACATCCCTAAGCTCGCAAATAATCATTGACCGAATTAAATACAATGGCCTTCAACTCACTCTTCGTTCTAATCCTTGCCGAAGGTTTAAAGATCATCGTATTACGGCTTACCCAAATATGCCAAACCAAAGCCGCCACTACAAGCCTCAATTCAGCTCCATTCACTATCTTCTTGTTGGTTAACAGCTCCTCCCATTTCCGACAGTAATAGAGCCTCGAGTGCTGTCCATCTAACTCAGAATTCTGCGCTGCGTGCTGTGATAAAACAGCCCCGGAGCCACGCTGTACTGTTACTGCACCAGGACCCGAGCCGCGCTGCTGATCGTCCCCGAAGTTCTGGACATGCTGCTGCCGCCACACGGAGGAGAGCTGCTGTTGCCGAGCTAAGGCCAGCTGCTGCTGCCGCGCCTCACCCCGAATCCCAACTGCCTCGAACCGCTCCGAAAGCCCACGAACCTGCTGCACGATCCCTGGAGACCCAATATAACCCCCTGTACACTCAAAAACCAGGTTAGTAAAAAAATTGCAATTAAAAAGCAAATGACCTGCTGTTTCCTCCTCCGCCCCGCAACTCCAGCATTTCGGATCTTCCAACACGCCTCTAGTCTCGAGATTCTTCCCCGTAGGAAGCCGGTCCCACAACGCCCTCCAAAGAAGTATCTTGACCTTCTAAGGGCATTTTAAAGCCCAGATTAGTCCCCACTTAAAATCCACAATCTCTTCTGATGCGGTAAGCTTCCCATAACCCGTCTTGACCGAGAACAACGCGGATGGTGTTAAATCCCACCTGAATATTCCTTCCTCCCCATTCTCAACTAGACTAACCCCACCTTCCATCACCTCCTTACCAATTAAAATGTTTTTTGCAAATTCATGAATCAGCCGGCTTTATACTTTGCTCCCAGAAACCATCCCTAAAGTACTTTTGTCTTAACACCCTTACCCACAACGCGGAGTCATTACTCAATACCTTCCAGCTAAGTTTCACTAATAATGCCTTGTTATAATCCCTCGCTTGTGGTCCTTTGTGTGTTCTAAATATAATGTAATAAGTAAAGAGAACCACAACCGCAAGTGTACAGTTGTCCCAAGTAATAATATTGATAAACAGGATCGTTCGCAGGGACGGTATGGTTAACTACAATGCTTATCAATTAATGAATGATTGCACTTATGAAAGAAAATAAATGATTGATAGTTGTTTGGTTGGTTTTACTAATCCTAAGTATGAAAGATTAATGTGAAAATGCAGATAAATAACTAGACGCAAGTAAATAGAAGCTAGACGCAAATATGAGCAGGCAGTACCTGAGAGACGCACGGATTTCTCCTAACTCTATTTCATTTCATATGTTGTTTAAGGGACAAATTGGTCAATTAACATAGGTCGGGATTCGGGAATCTTCGTACCCCGTCAGGGTGGACTACGAAGCTATTCTAGGGTGTCACAAACCCCGTCAGGGTGATTATGATCCACCTTCGAATGATTAAGCTAAAAATACCCAATAGGCCATAAGATTAATTACGCTCGTCAGAGTAAAATAATTTCTATCCTATATTCTGTAATTAATTATGTACCTAAACCCCCCGTCAAGATGATTCACACACCACTATGTGGAATAGCTTAGATACTAAAACTTGTTATTAATTAGCTACTTTAAGAACAGTAAATAATCACAAATTACAGAAACATGTAAAAGACCCAATTTGAATTATATTACTGAAATCCCAAATCCAATCATATGAAATTAAACAAAGTAGGGATTAACCCATTATGCGTTCCCAAATACTAAATGGATTTAGCTCATAATTAAAGGAAAAACAAAA